>JACCGJ010003054.1:0-14420 GCA_013407085.1 Atriophallophorus winterbourni | reverse complement strand
ACATTTGGGGATTCTGGGATCTTCTGATTTTTAGATGGACAAGCCGATGTGCCAGCACCCAGTGGGATTAGTGTTAGTGCCCACGCGTGAACTGGTTCAACAAATTCGGTTGGTCGCTTCCCAGGTTTGTACCACTTATATTGTATCTTACGCTAGAAGCTATGCTTTCGAAGCTTTCTTCGACCGGTTGGAATTTTCGGCGGAGAGAAACCAATACGACAACAGAATGTGATTGCTCAAGGATGCCATTTTGTCGTTGCCACGCCTGGAAGATTATTGGACTTTTTAAAACAAGGTCTCTTGAGCTTGGAAAATTGTAGGTAAGTCAATTCGCATCGATGTTTTCCTGGTCTTAACATCATTCCGTGTAAATTGCTGCTTAAACTGCATTGTTGGAATTTTTCCGTTAAAGGTCTTTGATCTTGGACGAAGCTGATCGCATGCTTGATATGGGCTTCGAGGATCAAATTCGAATGATCTTGGAATCCCCCGAATTTCAAATGCCACAAGCTGAAGGATCGGAACGTCAAACTTGTTTGTTCAGTGCCACGTTTCCGAGAGAAGTTGCTGTACTTGCACGCAACTTTCTTCGCGGTGACCGTTGTATCTCGCTCACGCTCTCGGATCAGCAGTTCGGGGCGGTGGTTCCTGAATGGGGTAAGACCGCTCCAAAGGTCGGGAAAATGGACGAATTGGCACAGTTGGGTCATATTGTTCCCCGTGAGATCACGCAGGAGTTTCAACTCGTCCAAGATTCCTCCTTCAACGCGCTCTACTCACATTTGCTTTCAGTAGTAGAAAAAATAATAAATAATGGTATGTTTCCACGTTATGCTTTTAGTCTCCACTTTCACTCCACTTCTTAGAGGTTGGCCAGAGGTAATGAGCTGCACGCTGAAACAGGCTGGAGTCTCACTACCATTTCTGGTTCTTTTTTCTTCTCCATATCGGTCTAGGCCTGGACAACGTGACAGTATCTTAGTACACGTGCAGTCTCTGACTGTGCGGCACTTTGCCTGGATCAGGCTTGTGCTTTCATTCATACATGCATTCCGGATGTGATGTCGTTGTAGCATTTCGCATGTTCCGTACTAATCTTGTCTATCATAATGTGTTTTGGACCTATTTAATTGCCCCATGCATATAACTGTATTCAGTGAATCATGTTTGATGACTGTGGTATGTATCCGTGATCGTTGTATATTGTCGCGATTCAAGCTTGCTATTTTTACTAAGAAGAAGAAGGAGAAACATTCGAAATTTCTTCGCGGGCCAGTGCTGAAAATAGATTAGACTGCAGATTGTTACCCGCGACTTTTGATGTCTACGTTTATTTAACATGGAATTTCAACATAGGAGCAGAACGATTGGTTCTTAATACAACGACGATAACGTCACGATATTTCTAAACAACATTTAACATTCCCATAAGCTTTTGATGCACTTATGCCGAAGATTTGTGTAATGAATGGGCATTGGTACCCACGTAGCGTGTTGGAGTGTTTTGGTAAAACATTGTTGTATAGCCTATACGCTTTTCACCGCATTTTTAAACGAAACATTGACACCGGTTTACCATTTAATCTCCACTTCCGTTTTTTTAATTTTCATCTTGTTGATCAGTCTTTCTGTCGCGTAAACCTACAACCGCCCCCAACGTTTTGTCGTTTACAGTGTGTTTTGATGTATTTCTGTTCATTGGTTCTATCAATCGTACAGTACTTATATGCTGTGAGGTAAATTGATTGGCCATCGGTAGTGAGCCGCATGCTGAAACACGCTGGAGTCTCACTACCATTTCCTGTGCCTTTTTCTTCCTCATATCTGTCTAGGCCTGGTCAACCTGACAGTATCTTATCCCACGTGCAGTCTCTGACTGTGCGGCACTTTGCCTGGATCAGGCTTGTGCTTTCATACATACATACATGCATGCATACATACATACATACATACATACATACATACATACATACATACATACATACATACATGCATACATACATACACACACACACATACATACATGCATACACACACATACAAACATACATGCATGCATGCATACATACTCTCAAGTTTGACTCTTGTCTCGCTCTCAGATTCCGGATCTACGGACGAAGTGAAAAGAATACTAATATTTTGCAACACAAAAGCTGAAGTGGATCGCATCGAACGATACCTAAACGGGCATCGCATTAGTTGTCGTGCGATTCACGGGGATAAACCACAATCTGTCCGAACCATGTCGTTGGAACACTTCCGCAAGGGTTCGGTCAACGTCTTGGTCGCTTCTTCTGTAAGTCCTTCAATGACATGGTTTCATATCACTTTACTCTGTCTGTATTAGCATTGTAAATTGTTGTTGGCCTCCTTCGGTCGGTGTCGACCATGGATGTATATCACAATAGCATGAATTTCATGTTTTAGAGCTTTTGGAATGACTCTCATTCAAGAGGAACAATCTCTCCCACAGCGCTGGCAATGATAGTGAGAACTCTGTTGTAGGGCGTCAGTTGCACGCCGGCGGCGTGATCTGCGTTCAGCACATCGTATGTATGTATGCATATATGTATGTATGAAATCACAAGCCTGGAACAGACAGATGCCTCATAGACATCAACTGTACACCGACCATGATACTCTCCGGTTGACCGTGACTAGACAGATATAAGACATTAAACTTGAAATTTTAATGAGACCCTAGCGTGTTTTCGCTTGCAGGTCAGTACCAGTGGTAAAGCAGTTTAGCACAGCTGTAGTACTTCTGTTCTGCCCAGCTAAATCCGTGATAAATTGATTTGCCACCGGAAGTGAGCTGGAACCCCAATTCTATTCACATTTCTACTATTTGTCTAGGCCGGGTCAACCTGACAGTATCTTAACCCACGTGCAGTCTATGCCTGGATCAGACTTGTGATCTCTTACATACATGACAATGCAGCGTTATTACCCTGGAATCCTTTTTGCATTTTCCTCGATTTGTTGATTGAACCTTTCATATGGACCATTTATCCATCTTTCGATGTTAGGTAGCAGCACGTGGGTTAGATATCCCTGCCGTAACTGCGGTCATCAACATTGGGTTCCCCCAGGCCGCCGAAGACTACGTTCATCGAATCGGTCGGACGGGTCGTATGGGCCGTCAGGGCATGGCCATCACTTTGGTCACCAAGTCCATTTTAGAGCAATCCTCATCTTCCACGCTGAAAGGTATCATGCACATTGTGGAATCGTCGCTAGGCTCTTTGGATGGTGTTCCCGCGGAGATATTGCAACAAGCGGATAATCGATTCGAACCAGCCCTGAGGGGGCGTAACGCGCACCCCGCTTTCGATCAGCGTAAACGACGTAGATTCTGATCATTCTGTACACACATTCTGTAAAATTGTTGTTGTGCCACGTTAGCGCGATTCCTTACTCCCATTCTATTGCTTTCGTGAACACGTAACATGAAATTTGTCCAGAATAAACAATTCGTAGAAATGTTTTTTTCTTTTAATACTTCTGAAACCCGAGTTTGTTCATTTTTTAAACTGATTCCAGAAGCTGAAAGACTAATGTTTCAAAACTCTGCTTTTATTAAATCGTGTTTAGGAGCCATGTTGAAAAATGCTGACAGTTGGGGATAGCCGTTATTTCAAACTTATAAATTATTCTTGTTCCATCTGTTTATATGAAGGCCATTGTCAGAATGTTCAACATTTCGCATCTTTTCAGTTAATTTAATGTGATATTGAACGCCATCGCGCTGAGACTGGACCCCATCGCGCTGAGACTGGACCTTAACGTGGTGCGATGGTTTGTGTACCTCTATGACCCATTGAGCTATGCTGGGTGGTGCTCTCCGAGCACCTTCAGAGTCACTCATACCAGGAAGGTCAATGGATAGAGGTCAGACGAACACGGTCTCAACCTAACCCGCTGCCTTGTGGGTCCGGCTTTTTAGCCAAAGGCTTTGGTCGAGAACCCTAATTGTTCTCCTGTCTAGGCATGGGCGACCTGGCAGTATCCCAGCCCGCATACAACCATGACCATGACTATTACTACGAAAACCAACTCCATAGTGCATCGGCCGTCGCGCACGATAAACAGGGTCGCCTTACCTGCTGCATACAGCAGGGCGGGTAAGCGAAAACAAGCTACTGCTGGCCCTACTCTTCAAACTGTTTCCGACCCTTCCCCTCCCCCATCCACTCTTAACAACTCTCCGTCTGTCAATCCCAGCTTTAGAAAAGACCGCGCTGAACATGTTGGAACATTTTCTGTTCGCGAATCTACAGATCACTTTCTTAAACCACGGACCTCTGCTCACATCGGAGCCATGAATGTCAGGACTCTGAGACAAATAGGCCAGCAAGCTGCACTGGCTCTTACCTTAGATAGTCTATCTATTGATGTTTGCTGTTTATCGGAAACGCGCTTATATGATCCGTCTATAATTACCGAACTTACTGCCCCAAACCTTTCAACTCGTTACTTTTTGCGCTGCTCTGGTGATTCTGTAGCTGCCCTTTCAGGACAGGCGGGTGTTGGTATAGTGCTGAATTCGCGCGCCGAATCCTGTCTAATCGATTGGATTCCTTGTAATAGCAGGATGTGCGCAGTTAGACTAGCCACTAATATTAGACCAAACTCAAAATCTTCTAATCAGAGATGCTTGTTTATTGTAGCAACTTACGCTCCAACTAACACCAATTCCGACGACGAGAAGAACGCCTTCTACGACGATCTTTATGCTCTTTTGCGACGTGCAAAAAGCTCCGATATTGTTGTCTTAGCAGGAGATATGAATGCCAGACTAGGTCGCTTAGATACATCTGAATCACAATTAGGTGGCATGTTTGGTCTTGAAAGCCAACGCACAGATAATGGTGAACGGTTTATACAATTCTGTGCACAATCTCGATTATTCATTAGCAGCACCTCCTTTCGCCATAAAAGATGTCAATGTGCCACATGGCGCTCGCCGGATGGAAGCCAACCTTCGGCCCAAATCGACCATATCGCCATAAGTGCTCGCTGGAGAGGTTGCATTGAGGACTGCCGCTCTTTTTGGAATACCTGCATAGATTCAGATCATGCTCTTGTGCGATGTAGGTTCTCGTTAAAGTTCTCCGGTACGAAGCCCTCGAATGGGAAACGCATTGTGGTCGAAAAATTCTCTCTGCCTGCAGTTCAAGACATTTATAGGACCACCTTGAGTAACTCACTCCCAGTTGCCCAGTATGCAACTACCGATGAAAGGTGGAACAAAATAGCAGGGATTATGCGAGCCGCCGCAATAACAGCTGTGAGACTGCACAACCAACCCAAAAGTCCCACTGGATTTCACAGCGCTCTATAGAAATTCTTCACCAGCGACGCGAAATACCTCATGGTCCTGGACACAACACAGAGCGTAGACGCGTGAGGAATGAACTTAAACGGAGCCTAAGACTAGACAGAGAAAGGTGGTGGCTAAATAAGGTCGAAGAAATGGAAATAGCAAATAATGCGGGTAACGTGCGAAAACTCTTCCAACTTATTCGATCGACTGGGCCTACGAAACAAGGAGTGAGTGAGACTATAGCGGAATTAGATGGTACTCTTATCACTAATAAGAATCGCCGCCTGTCACGCTGGGCCGAACATTTTGAAGAACAATTCAGCTGGTCGCCTGCAACAGAATCATTCCCTCACTTGAGGCAGTGTGATCCTTGGCCTGTTAGCGTAGATCCCCTAATGATTTAGAAATTAAAGCATGTATCGAATCCATGAAACGATTCAAAGCTGCTGGCCCCGATGACATACCGCCTGTTTTGTTCAAAGAAGGTGGCCAAGTCCTAATCAGCACATTAGGAGATCTCCTCCGTGAAGTGTGGATGTCAGAATCCGTCCCTCCGAGTTGGGGTGAATCGGTTATCATACCTATATTTAAAAAAGGTGTGCGAAGCTCATGCTCTAATCACCGTGGGATAAGTCTTACTCCCATCATTACGAGGTTATTAGCGTCCATATGTCTTCGAAGATTAACATCGCATAGGGAATCACAGATCCGTGAGCAGCAAGCTGGCTTCCGGCCTGGCAGAGGCTGTGTCGACCACATTTTTACTCTCCGACGGATATTAGAACTGCGGCACATCTATCGACAGCCGACAATAGCCATCTTTTTAGACTTCAAAGGAGCATTTGATTCAGTCGATCGAAATGTCCTGTTTAAGACCTTGCTGTGCAAAGGCGTTCCGCATAAGTATGTCAACATACTACGCGCACTTTATGCTCATACATCCGGATGCGTTAGGGTTTACAACGAGCTTTCTCCCAAATTCAACACTACAAGTGGCGTCCGACAAGGATGTCCGATTTCTCCGTTTTTGTTCAATTTCGTAATTGATGCTATCATGGAATTATGCAGCGACGGTGCTCCAGACTTCGGAGTTCACATAATGCCAGGCGTCAAGCTTCTCGACTTGGATTATGCTGATGACATAGTTCTGCTCTTCGACTCATACACAGATGCACAGGCGATACTGAACAAGCTTTCTAGTATTGTGCCCGCATTTGGAATGCGTTTTGCGCCCTCTAAGTGCAGTGTTCTTCTGCAGGACATCGACTTATCGAACAACGCTTTATTTCTTGACAATCAGGCGCTAGAAATTGTGGATCGTTTTACGTATCTCGATAGTTGTATCAATAATTCTACATCGTTAGGTAACGAGGTCTCGGCACGCATTTCTAAAGCGACCGTAGCATTCCGCAACCTAGGTCACCTCTGGCGTCAGAAAGGACTGTCTCTGCTACTCAAGGGTAGAGTCTATAAAGCGACAGTGCGGGTTGTGTTACTGTATGGGTGCAAAACCTGGACCTTACGTAAAGAACACTTTCAGCGTCTCCAAGTATTTGACAACCGGTGTCTCCGCAGCATTCTAGGAGTTAGCTGTTACAATCGTATGCGCACCGATGCTCTCCGAAATAAGTTGTTTGGTAGTAATGTCGATATAGAGAAGCAGATCAACCTGCATAGGTTACGCTGGTTGGGTCACGTTTTACGGATGCCGGACCACAGACTTCCGAAACAGATTCTTTTTGCGACGCCACATCCTGATTGGCGTAAATCTCGGGGTGGCCAAACCGTCACATGGCATAGGCAGCTAAAAATTCTTACTTGTAACCTTTTCAAAGTAGGCGCAGCGCGTCTTCCAGGCTGGTGTCCCCGCGATCAGATATCGCAATGGCTAGTTACGCTTCAGATATGTCCCGAAACCGTGTTCAATGGCGGTCTTGCACTAAGCATGTTCTTGAGTGTTGCCTTAACCTTTATGTTGTCAGCGCGAAAGTGACGAAAAAAGCGTGTATGATGCATGATGACAGTGAAAGCCGCAAAAGGGGAAGCTGCCGTGCTGATGTTGTTCTCGTTCACGAAACTGTTGGAATGCATGTTCCATCGAGGTTGTAGGCCAACCTTTCCCAGTTTGTTGTGCCTACTCTCTATAGAGCCGTAGCAATTTAAGTCCCACCTTCCCATCTTGGATTTACTTTTTCATGGTTGTATGGCAGTTAAGCATTCGGTACGTGCTACCGGTGTATTGCTGTCTTTGATGATGATGATGATATTGAACGCCCCCCACAGTCAAATCATCTTCTGTTGAGCGGAGTTTCGAAGTAGTCTGATAGCGCATGACTCCCTCTCGCTCTTAAAGCAACTAATTAGATAATTTAGATAACATGTTTAAGCAATTTGCATGGCACTTTGAGACGTTTCGTTCGAAACGCTGTCCGTTCGGCTGTGTACGTGCACTAGAATGTAATCCCTGAAATGAATCTACAAAAGAAGCTGTGTTTAGTCGCCTTCACGTGAATTGTTACGTTCTAAAAAGTGTTTTCAAGATTCAAGAATTTATGGTCACAAAAAGCACAGCTTCACAATTACCATATCATAGTAAATATGCGTTCAATAAGAGGTATAAAAAAACAATTATACGATGTCACTGAAGTCAAGTAATATGCTTACCCTGAGTCAATACACAGGCATCGTCAATTCGTTGTGTAACAAATAAGAGTCCAAGGTTGGAGTGAATGTTTGAATACAGGGAGAGGTGATAATTGTTTCGGGAAGGGCATTCCACAGGAAACAGACACGTACCGAATAGAAATATCGGCGACAATTAGTACGGGAATGGGGAATTTGTAGTGCCGCTGAGTGGCTACGTGTAATTCCTGATTCACGGTATTTGAATAAATGTTTGAGTGGATGATCTGGAGTATGCAATATTTTGTAAGTAAGGATAACGTCACTTCGAAGTCTACGTTGAAGGGGAGTGGGGAGCTTTAGCTTTTTCAACCTTTCCTCGTATGTACGGTCTCGAAAACCACGCACGAGTTTAGTTGCACGATGATATATCCTGTCAAGCAAGAATATATCCTTTTTCATCCACGGAGTCCATGCTTGCGATGCATGTTCCATTGTGGGAATTAAGTAGGTCTTCATGATGCTTGGCAACGTTACAGGCGTAAAGGTTCTGAAGATCCGTCGAAGCATACCTAGAAGCTTTGAAGCACGCTTGTAAATGACCTCACAATGCACGCTGTTCTTTAGGCTGCCACATATCCAGACTCCAAGATCCTTCTCCGATTCGGTCCAGCTCAAAATCGTTGCCCAAAGTGATATTCGTACTGAAAGGGCTTACCGATTTGCAGTAACTTGCATTTTTGAAAATTGAACGGCAGTTTATTTCTAACTGACCATTCGTGTAGTGCATCTAAATCACTTTGCAGTTTTACGCAGTCTGCAGTTGATTTTATTCGCATCCAAAGTTTAACATCATCCGCAAAAAGAACTACCTTGCATGAGAGCGTCTCAGGTAAATCATTGATGTAAACTAAGAAAAGCACTGGACCGAGAACGGAACCTTGCGGTACACCACTGGAGGTATTAATGGCTCGTGATTGTACCCCGTTAACTCGAACGGTTGCCTTGCGCCCATTGAGGTAGCTTTCGAACCACACGAGTAGCTGCCCGTCAATACCAATCTGTTTCAGCTTCCGTAGCAACAGGAAGTGATCAACTCTGTCGAAAGCTTTCGACATATCCAGATAGCACGCGTGCACACTGTCTCCTGCGTCAACCGTTTGGGTCCAATCGTTTAATACCGTCAGCAAGTTTGTCAAGCATGAGCGAGCTTTACGAAACCCATGCTGGGCGACAGATAGTATATTTTGTGATTCCAAGTGATGAACTATATTTTCCGTCACTATGCGCTCCATCACTTTGGATATCACGGGGAGTAGGGTGACAGGACGGTAGTTCGCGGGATCTGAACGGCTACCACCCTTATAAATCGGTGAAATTACCCCTGTCTTCCACTCTGTTGGAACCACTCCTTCGGTTAGGGAATGTTGGAACAATTGGCATAGTGGTTCACACAGCTGCTGGTCACAGGATTTTAGTAGTGCTGGTGTTATTCCATCGGCTCCAGGAGATTTCCTAGGGTTCAGTCGACACAAGTGTCTTCGTATAATCGCTTGATTAATCTCAATATCATTCAGTTGTTGAGATACAATCGATGTCAGTAAATTCTCATTCGCCCTAACGGTTATCGCGCTAAACATTTGCATAAAATTGAGCGAGAGTATCAGCCGTTTCCTTTGCTGTGACTGTTAATCCATTCTCAGAAATAACAGGAAACACCCCTGGTTTCACACTGGACCGAGCATTGACAATCCGATAGAGAAGTTTAGGGTTTTCTTCCATTTTCAAAGACAGAGAGCGATGGTAATATTGCTTGTCCTCTTTGACGAGAGCATTCACTTTGTTACGAATTTTAGAAAATTGCTGCCAAGAGGCATCAGTTCTGGTTTTTCGGTGTTCAGTCCAAGCAAAGTTTCGTTTCCCGAGCCATTTTTTGTGCGACTGCGAAGCTTAAATCGGAAGTCACTTGCCCGTCGTTCATCAACAAATCGCGAATTATGATCTATGTTTGACTGAAGTATTTTCGTGAGCTCACTGCATTGTGTTTCGGTGTTGTGCTGATCAAGTTCTTGCCAATTTACTAGCCCAAGCGATCCACGTAGACCAGCGTAGTCGATCTTTCTGAATTGTTTGGAGGACGCACAAACTCGTCTAGCACTGCAAACAAACTCAAAGGCTAGCACCAGATGATCACTCCGACCGAGGGGCGCAATGTAGTCAACACCCTCAACTGCTGTTTTCTCTGAAGTAAAGATTAGATCCAAAATTGATGGCAACTCTGATCCTCTTCTATGAGTAAAGTCAAACACATGATTATGCAGTGGAATCATGTCGATCACCTCACGAAATTTGTGATCAAATGTGTGTAGAGGGTGATCGGATCTGGCAAAGAGATGAGGAAGATTGAAGTCCCCCATGAGTAGTAATTGCGAGCTACGCTTCTCTCCGGCGTAATTTAGCGCTTGTAATAACCTGTCATTTTGAGTATCATTCGAGGCTGGGGGGCGATATATGATTCCAAGAATGCAATCGTCCTGTGACACATTCGTGAGACTGCACCAGAGGGTTTCTTCGAAATCAAGGTTTGGATCGTGAATTTTCATGCACTGAAGACGTTCGTGACAGTATAAAGCCACACCACCACCTTTTCTTGGGCGATCGTTCCGTATTAGCATCATGTTGGGGATTGAGAGTTCACTTTCAGTCATACAGGATTGAAACCAGGTTTCAGTAACAGCAACAAGGTCTGGCGTGTATCGTTTGCACAGCTCGGTCAGTTCAGTCAATTTGTTGTACAAACTTTGAGCATTGGTATAGATGCATTTAAGTGAGTTTTTAGAATGTAACACCGAGTCAGTATTTGTATTTATTGGTCCGACGATGTTGACGTCGGACCGAGATCGTTTTTTGAATCAATTTGAAGTAATTTCGCGGGCGAATTTGCACCAGTTTCGGATAATTGCGTAATTAAAGGCTCCAGGTGGACCTCAACAGCGGCTTTTGAGTTGCACAGTCTAACGTTTTCAGGTAACCTGTTTCTGTTCACTTTTAGCTTGCTTCGAACATCATCCGCCATGCTACTTGAAAGAAACGTAACCTTAAGTGGATTTGTCCCTTTCCCGTGATAGTTCGGCGAACGAGGTATTCTGTATGTGTCGACAACTACCGAATTTTGGAAACCGATATTTTCGGCTATAAATGACCATTGTTTACGGTCGTGCTCTTTGTTTTCGAAGCCCGTTGTGGTGCCCGAATTTTCTGGAACGTCAAGCAAAATAATACTCCTTGGTGCTGTTTGATCCCGCCTATTCGGTGCTTTTGACCTTTCCCACCAAGGAACGTCAGCATATATACGGTTGGGTAGGTCACTTTGCGTTCGGATCAAATACGAATTTAGTGGGACATTTTCCATGTCCTTTTCGTTGGCGAAAGTGATTTTAAGGAGACGTGGTTTATCTTGATTCGGGGATTTCGTATGACGAGTTAATCGAGTTACCGACACGGGGTGAATACTGTCTAGGCCGATTCGATTACAAACGACGAACCAGTTTTCACGGTCATGCTTTTGCCTTTCTTGAAAGAGCGTCACCTCTGACTCAGGAATATTGGTGCATATTACACTCAAATTTTTTATGCGTTTTATCGAATTTTTCTGCTCCCTGTGATATGGAACCGTTTTGCTTTGAACTTCCTCTTTTGCCTGAGGTTTAGGGCTCAATTCTAACGCCACACACTTATCACCTTTAGACACCATCTGGGCGAAGGTTAGCTTGCTGGAATGAGACGCGTTCACTTGGAGCTCTTTGGACGTAACCCCTGAGTCTGGAATCGATGGCACATTATTGACTTTTTTCAACAGTTCCGTCGATTGATGAAGTTCAGATTGCTTTTTGTTATCTTGAGCATCATCTGCTTCGGGTTGAATCGCTGGGGCAATTTTATCCATCAAGATTGTTTTAAGCCTTTCCTCAATTATTCGATAATTATTTTCTAAAATTTCTAACCGAGGCTCAAGCCTTGCCTCATAGGCAGCGTTGTGTGGATTGTCGCTAGACTGTTTGCTTCGACATGAACTGCATATGTAACAGACAATGGGGAAATCCACGTTGTTGTTAATCGATGCCACTTCCTCTGTTAGGGCTTTATCACAATTGACATGTATTTTACTCAGGCAGCCGAAACATTTAACGACATGAGATCTAGTGCTTACCCCTTTATTGCAAATTTTGCACACATCACGTGCAGCCTTCTTTGTTTGGGTTTTCGGGATCAACCTGCGTGTCATTGTTTCACTCCGGTGCGGGGTGACTCGGTGCAGTTATTGATCGATCAATAACTAGCGGTGGAGTGAATGCTTTGGATCGGAGTTAAGTGATCCAAACGATGAAAAGCGAACGAGGTAGGATAAAACTGTTGCGATTTCACGATTTTCGATCTCACAGATTTCAAAAGAATATCGGTCGATTCGGAGTGATTTGCTCTTCTCGACGGTATTTGAACAGAAACAATATTCCAACGTACCGGGTCTATTGCACGCGTGGTTATAATTCGAAAATTTGGATTTTCAAGGATTCAACTTGCGCGAACTTGAAACTAGTATAATCCAAACGAGTGAATTGAGACGAGTTCAATGATATCTGAACCGTTCAGTTCAGAAGAGCGAGTGAGGAAATAGATCCAAAAGTATGAGAGCACTGATTTATGCGACCACACAGCACGTTCCAAATAACAGCGTGTCTTCGGCATCCGATCTCTTATTCTTAACGAGCATTTCTCACCAGCCTTTGACGGTGCAAACTGATTCAAGCATTTGAAAATTGTGTAAAACTATGTGTAATTTACCAGGTTTCTTTTTGCTGACACACCCATCAACCGATTACAGCTTTTAACTTTGCCGGGTAGAATTGTGGTGATTTGTACAGTCTTATGTTTTGTATCATCTCAATTTGTTAACTTAGACATTATCGTTTCATTTAAATTACCGATAGCGCTATGTTGATCTATCTATTTCTTTTTATCGTTTTCACTCACATTGACTTTCTGTTCGTTATCTCACTTAACATTATTCATCTGTTAATCACCATTTGTATATAGTCAACACACACTAATAACAATACAGTCCTTCTCCATGCGGTCTTCGTTCTTTTCTGGTTGTCTCGGATTCAATGTAGTAAATAACAGGAACACACTTAGCCTAACGATTCATTCCTCACAATCCACCACAGAATCAAGAAGTTTCGATTCGGTGAGAGTTGAAAACTGTTTCAATGGTAAAGTGATAAACAAAACGTGATTTTGATTTGCACCCGTAGTTGAAAGCTGAACAACGGTGAAGTTGTAAATCCGCTTTTTGGCTTCATCGCATTCAACTGCAAGTTTGCCGAGTATATTCGTTCCAATAAGACAAAACATCCACATAACTTGGCTAATTTAACATCAAATTTTTAAATCAATAGCCTATGGTGTAGATATTCTTTTAGATGATTTCAATTTTACTAGTTATTTACAGAAGCTATCATTTTTTAGTCGTAAACCAAATGAAAGTTATGGTTTTACATGCATTCATTTCGATTCGTTTTACTGAATCCGTCAGAATAGGCAACATCACGTAACTTGCTTCGTATATGCCTTGCAGTTGAGAGATCTTCACTTTTTAATGTGTTCAATGCAAGTACACCAAAATTCCGCTATTTACCGACCTGTTACTTCATTACTTATGATTTCTAAATTGTTTGAAAGCAGTGTTTCGAATGAACTCATTGAACCTGTTACAAATATCGAGTTACTTTTGAAAAACAGTATTTATTTAGGAAGAAACATTCTTAATTATTTACAGTACTGATAACATTATAAACTTGACCGCAAGCGGTTAAAAGATGGCAAGCTTCGTGACATTTGAGAAGGCTCACCACAACATACTACGAGAGAAACAGGAAATAGGTCAAAAGCTGTTAACTTTGTTAATTAACTACTTGCGATCGCACGATGGGTCCTCCCAACAGATTATTATTTAACATCAAAATGCGCAAGTAACAGAATGTAGGCAAGCGATTTCCTTTTAAATGAAAATTCACTAAATTATCCTTACTGGAAGCAATTATTCGGTCAGAAAAATCTAGATCGCCATATTTTTATCAATCCTCAAAGCACCCAAGCAGTCTTTTCCACAAACTTGGTAAGATACCGTGTACCGAAATTAACATGTAAGTATATAAACAACATGAGTAATTATATTGAGAAGTATATTATTGTTCGGGAGACGAATCATTAAATAAAAATTCGTCTAATTTCGTTTTAAAGTCATGCAAGCTAGTGGAGTGAGCAACGGTAGAAGGTTAACTGTTCCAAGTAAAACAGACACGGACGAAATAAAAATATCGTCTACAGATCAGGCGGGAATGGGTCACCACGAGCACATATTCATGGGTCCGATAATTTCTCGTATCCCTTCGCGTGCGTAAATCCTGTAAAT
>JACCGJ010003053.1:0-10470 GCA_013407085.1 Atriophallophorus winterbourni | reverse complement strand
CAAAAGGCATTTGACTCGGTGAACCATAGGTAACTTCTGCACAAACTAAGTATGTGTGGCGTCACAGGTGACCTACATCGATGGTTAGACAGCTTCTTAACTAATCGCACTAACTATGTTAGAATTGCAGGGGAGTGCTCGCAGGAATCAATGATTCTCAGTGGAGTGCCTCAAGGCTCGGTGCTTGGTCCATTAGTTTTTCTTATTTTTGTAAACGACCTGGCAGCGTGCTTGAGTTCACGCTGCTTCCTGTTTGCTGATGATGTTAAGATCCTAGGAACCGACAGTAGAGATACGCTTATCTCTGATTTAGAAAAAGTAATCGAGTGGACAAAGACCTGGGACTTGCCACTAAACTTGGGGAAGAGCTGTCTTCTGACGACTGATTTAGCGACAACTCAACTAGAAGTTGGTGAAGGAACTATCAGAATAGCGGCTGCTCAGAAAGTGGAGGATCTCGGCATTACTATAACAGGCGATTTTGAATGGGCTACTCAATGTGCCGAAGCTGCTAACAAGGCTCGCAGAGAATTGTTCAGACTTCGCTCAGCGTTATCATGCTGAAAACCTTCAATCTTCATTCCCTTATACAAAGTAGTCGTGCAGCCCCACTCGGAGTACTGCGTTCAATCCTAGGCACCGTACGTAAAAAAGGATATAGCATGTCTCGAGGGGGTCCAGCGCCTTGCGACTAAGATGGTTGAGGGTCAAGCAAGTGCAACTTATGAGGCTAGACTCAAGGACCTCGGTTTGTTCTCACTAAAGAGACCGCGGCTGTGAGGTGACCTAATAGAAGCCTTGAAGATTCTAAAGGGTCTCACGGGTGATAATATTACTGAAATCCTTAAACTTGCACCTAAAGCAGCTACTAGGGGTAATTCCATGAAACTTCTTGAGAGTAGGCCCAGGTTGCTGGCACGTGAGCACTTTTTCAGCAACCGTGTGTTCAACTTCTGTAACAAGCTCACAGATTGTATAGTAAGCCTCCTAAATGTGTTGAGCTTCGAAAGGGAATTAGACGTTAAATGGTCTATCATATTTCCGCATATTGTCTAATAAAAAAACTTTAAAAAAACAAAAAAATGTATTTTTACATTTTTATCATATCTGTCTAGGCCTGGACAACCTGACAGTAAATTAGTCCACATGCAGTCTATGACTGTGTTTCACTTTACCTTAACTAGGCTAGTGATTTTATACACCACACATTGTTCCCGCATATTATTGCATTGTTTCCTGAATAGCTGACCTCTCACCGTGCTGGTGAACAGAAACCCTACCTTACTTTCCAGATATTCGGAAACAAGAACGTGTGAAAAGTACGAACTATATATTCGATATCGAAGTGCCGGGTGCTCAACCGCATACCTTCGAAGGAAATCTGGGCGCGTGATTGGCTCTTAGCCACCTTCAGCCCTGTGCAACTTGAACTTGAAATTGAACTTGAACATTTGCAAAAACAATTTGTTCAAGGTCATTTGTTTGAGCGGAATTTAACGTTCAATAAATATTAAGGTAACGGTATTTAAAGTTGTTTTGAGGTAATTGGTACGTGATCTGTTATAGTACGAAAACACAGGTATTGCGAGGATAAGTCTAGAATGTTTCCGGCAACACTGATGATCAACGGATAAGGTCCATCGAAGATACATGCAGAATCTTTATTGCTGATGTTCCAAACTTTTTCATTTTGATTGTTTAAAATTTATTGATCTTTCCTGAACAAGAACCGTTTTCTTGTCCGCTAGGCGAAGGTGATTTATTCCACTAGTTTGAGGTCTGGGGGCCAGTATAATTTTGGTGCGGATTGATAATTTTGTTGTGAAGAAAATACTCAGAAGCAAGAGAATGTTGTTTCGAACGTTATGAACATTTATTCAATATCAATACCCAGAAGTGCCATTATTATAGGTAGAAAATTTAAATTAAGAAGATTGCGAACTTTTTTCTATGGTAAGAAATGAAGCAAGATGTGATTTGAATTCTTTTAAAGAGGAACTGAGTCTTATATATTTTGGAAGAAAATTCAACAGTTTAGCATATTTAGTCAAGACGAAACTGTTCCTAACTTTATTACGAAACCTTGGTAATTTATTAGTTTTTTACTGTTTCTGAAGCTATATTTAAAACATTTTTCATCAGTGGCATTTATAACAATCTGGAATGTTTTATGGACGTTGTATTCTCAATAATAACTTTAAATAAATCAAATTCTATACAATTCTATAAAACATCTGACATGTGGAGCTGTTTGCGAAGAATTGCAACCTGTGAATAAGAGAAACAGAACGAATCTGAAATAGAACTTTCGATAAAAATTTCGATGTAGGAGCCAGAGCGTGTCTTGTGATGAACAACGTTTTATTTGCAAGAGAACCTCAACGGAATATTTTCAATTATTGTCACAAGCACAGTTAATTGCCGAACAACAACAACCTTTTTCATTTTTGAGAATGTATATCATGTCTTTAAAAATAACGAAACTTTCTTGTAAGCATGTTGGAAAACGACTCACTAGAATAAATAAATAAATAAATAAATAAATAAATATTTCATTCTTGGAATTCCAAGGCATGCTAAGCATGAGCGATAATTATCAAAGTTGTTTGTATACATAAAGCATAAAAATGGATAATATTTAATAACATTTTCAAGTTCATACTTGCAGATAATTTTTCGTTCGTTAAAATGGTCCAGGTAAGTGATAATCAATCAGTTTTACAGAAATTCAATATATGAGCAGTTATTGTATGAAAAGAAAATCGGGTGAGGGGAAAAATGATACGAAGAATATTGAAGAACGATGGACCGGAACATCGAAGATGCGAGGTATCTCGAAGAGAGAGAATCTTCAAAAATGTTTAGTTTGAACACATTATTATTGTCGAATATATGTTCTAAATGGAGAGTGTCTTTTCGTGGGTATTCGTAGAATATTTCGGCGTCCCATTGTTGACTCGTTTGTGAACCGGAATTCTTCATATGGATGTAAAGAGGTAATCTGGAAAATAAATACTAAGGGACGGAGTAACTGTTCACTATGAAAGTTGAAAAACTGATATCACTGTCGATATCCAGCAATGCCATTATTGTATAGTTCATCTAATGAGACATCTAGGTTGAGAAGTTTAATTAATTTTTCAACTGTGAGAAAAGAATTCATATGTGATTTAAAATCACATAGTGAGGTACAAAGTCTTATGTTTTTCGGAAGAATATTCCAGAGTTTAGCGTATTTATTTAGGTAGAAGTTACTTCTTACTTTCGTACAGGATCTAGGTAATTCCACTAGGTTATCTTGAATTCTTAAGTTATATCTAGAACCTTGTCGGAAGCGAATAGACGAATTTATATCTATATTATCAGAAGATATTATTCTAAAGAACAGTATTAAGTTGTGTTTAATTCTACGAAACCATAGTGGTTCTAGCTTGAGCTGCGTACATCTTTCTCTATATGATTGATTCGAGCTATATCCGGTGATTGATTTGGTAAATGTACGTTGTACTTTTCCAAAAGGATGGTATCGGTTTTATTCATACTGCTATATATTATATTACAGTAATCAAAGAGGGGTATGGTGAAAAGTTTATAAAGTTCTAACTTACAGTGTGGGAGAGTAAAGAACTTATGAATCATATTAACATTCTGCTTTGCTTTTGAGATCACGTGATGTATATGCTCGTTGAATGTAAGCGATGCTGAATATTTGAACCCAAGATCACGTGTGCAATCGATAATTTGAATAGGATTACCATTAGGAAGGATTGAGTTATCAGGAATTGTACATCTTAAAGGCATGAACTTAGATTTTTCTACAGAAAATGAGAGACCATTAATTTTACCCTATTTGGATAATGCATCCAAATCTTTGTTCAGTCTGGCAATGTAAGTTTGTGTTTCAGAAGATGGGAAGGAAATTACTACTTTCATGTCATCTGCGAACAAGAATAGTTTACTATGAGAGTCGACTGTATGTACATCATTTATGTATAAGAGAAAGAGTAATGGACCTAACACACTGCCTTGTATCACGCCACTTGGAATTGGCAAGGTGCGTGATCTGTGACCATTAACCTTAACACAGTATGTGCGATCTGTAAGAAAAGAAGTGAGCCAAGAATGAAGATTGCCACCTATACCAAATAAACTTAGCTTAGATAGTAATAGGCTATGCAATACTGTGTCAAAAGCTTTGGTTATATCAAGGAAGACAACTATAACTGAAAAGCCAATTTCGATTGATTTTGTGATAAAGTCTAAGTATTCTAGCTGGTAAGTAATGCATGATCTTTTGTTAAGGAATCCGTGCTGTGCCTTAGAAAAGAAACTAGGTGTCAGTTATTCAATCATAGCCTTCTTTACAATTTTTTCAAATAATTTTGATAAGAAGGCTGTATGATTTATTGGTCGTTAGTCAGTAACAAAGTGTTTTGAGCCAGATTTGTATCTAGGTATAACAATTGAGTGTCTCGATTTTGCCGGAAAGGTACCAGATTCAATAAATGCGTTAAATAGGTTAGGCAGGAGAAGAATATATTCAATGTATGTTCAATGCATGTAACAAAATCAGTTGCAATTTGCCTACATCTTTGGATACATAAATCAATGTGTTATAGTTTTCCGTGAAACCAGCAGCCTAATTTTCCTATCTTTTGTTTGTCCGTTGAGGCGGTTCCAATTTTAATCTTTCACGTTTTCTTTTAATATTTGCGATTGCTCGAGAAGATTTGATTTCGGTGTAACACTTGGTTTCAGGTCATTGTTGGTAACTTAAAATTATTGCGGTTGATATCTAAGGGACTAATCATGGTCACTAAAGCTCCTGGTGACAGCAAACTCGTAAATATAATACGCAGTTTGATACTAATATGTACAACTGCTTGGCATATTATGTGTGGCATTTTGAATTCATCTGAGTAGAAACTGTTGTTGATGCCCGTTTTCTTGATAGTGAGCTCGTTTGAACATATTGAAAATTTGCAGTGATAATTCATGATGCTGACATGAAACGCAGCTCATGTTTATGATAGCTTGGCGAAAAGGTTTGGGAGATTTGAATGAGATTTTGTCTAAAATACATTCAAATGCGTTGATTGGGTTCGCGGTGTTCGGTGGGTTCCATTTAAGTTGTTAACAGTTACTGAGAATGGAAGTCAAAGAAAACAAGCTACATGTTGCCGTTGAACTAAAACTAGAATCAGGATGAATTCGACTATAGAGCCAGATGAGTGGCTGTTGGTTTTTGTGATAAATATTCGAACGCTTGTTGATAATTGAAGCTTGTGAGGACCAAATTTCTAATTTGTTTTTCAAATATGATCCAACGTGAGATTCCACCATAGCTTTTAAAATTTAATGACATGTGGATCAGAGAACAAATAAAAATTAGTTAATTAATTAATGTTTTATTAATGGACTTTAAAGGCATGATTAGCATGATCAATAAAAGTAGCTTATCCTTGGAAACGGGTGGGTGTCACCTCATTTAAATAAAAGCAGTATTAAAACTTACAGATAAATGCTAGATAAACGCGTGTACATAATAAATAGCTAGTTGTAATAAGGGATATATCCCGTTTGATCGTCCCTGTCTTAATGATGACCAATGGTTACTGATGAGTCGTTTGTTTGTTAGGGATGAGAATTTCAATATCTCCATTTAAAATCTTGGTCGACAATGCTATGATCATAAAATCCGTTCCGATTTTTGTTATTGTTTTTGCTTCTATTGGAAGCTAAATATTGTGCCGTTTGTGTATCATCTGGGAAAGAGATATATGACATGGAGTTAACTTAAGCCCACACACCAACCTGATAACCAGATTGTCAAGAATTAGTTCCATAATCGAATGCCTGTTGGCGTTGATGTTTCAATAACATGCTTCACATTACTAATAAAAAGATGGATATTTTCAATTAGGAGAGAATCGGATGAACTCTAATGTAATCCGTTGCTTTTCTTTTATTACTCGTAGTTATATATATATATGTCTCTGCTCAATGAGTTGCAGTTATCATGTGCACGAATCTGCGAAACCTAATGACTTTGGCCCGCTAATACTAACTATAAACTTGAAATTATGATCTTCATTAACTATACCGAGATGAATGAAAATGTTTGACAATTCGTTCCTTACACAGTTCATGCAAAGGTATCAAATATAAACCACAGTGAGCTCATCGTTACCGCTTGGTCTCATGAGTTCAATGTCTTTTTGGACATCTGTTCGCGTGAATTGAATAGAATAAATAGAAAAACAGTTTCTGACTTTACTGAACTTATTTTAGTTATCAGAAGAATTACTCTAGCATTATGTTTAAACCCACTGATGTCTGCAAGAAAAATACCTTCGTCGCGCTGTTACTAAGAGCTGAATGTAACCTTGTCTTTAAAATCTGAATAGAAAATTTAATCATTCACGGTAGAATGCAGTATACTTATAAATAAATTTAAAATTCCGTCTATTGAACATTTACTTTGTACAAATTATTCTAGTAAGCTAGGTCATGCCTGGAATAACTCGGTTAACCGAAGAATAAAATTTATCATTTTTATTCTATTTATCAATAAGAAAATCCGGAACATTGTCGACATCCTTTTTACATTGGAAAAATGCCATTGTATTTACACAAAATTCAATTTAACCTGATCCATTTCTTTTGAATCACTGCCGAGCAGCGAGTGATGCCTTGGTTTGTGAAGCGCTTCAATGATTACAATCGACTGACCTGCGCAACATAATAAAGCTCTTTCATATACCTATATCTCACACTGAAGTTCGGAATGACTGCTTCTTAATTTGGTTTGCAAACCTTTAAAATTATCTCGCTGTTCATTTTCTTATGTGTATATATAGCGACAAAAATCTAAATGCATGTGGAAACTCTGACTGTTCATTCACTTAGCGAGATGCATAGAAAACTTTCTTCAGTAGATAATTTATACTTTCATGGCATCCCGAGTTTCTGAATCCACCTCAAGATTTTCACATATGATTATGTCATAATTTCGTAATAATATCCCATGATTGACCGTGGCAAGAATCGTGTAAGTTCGCTGGACCATAGACATACATCTATACAACTTAATCATAACAGTCACTTGAATGACATTAACTTAACTCATCATTCATATAACTGTTTCTAAATGTGTTTGAAGCCCGTAAAAGTCACGTTTCTCCTAAAGTGTGAACTAATGAAATCTATCAAAATTAATATATAAAAAGGTACTGTAATTGACAGCTACGATACCAATAATGCAAATCTAAACTGTATTGTTTCGTAACAGCGAAAACAAATGGAGCCAAAAATACACCAGAAACAATTAAATGCAAATGGAAGACGACCTAAATTGCCGTCCAAAATGTCGCTATCAATAAAATGTTTTTTGCAGCCTACTGTGTTTACGTACAAATTTGTGCTTGCATACTTTTGAATTACACTAACGGACCTACACGGTTCTCATATCATTGAACTTGTTTTAAATCCCTCATTCGGAATATATTATTTTCAAGTCTGAAAAAAGGTGAAACGTTTAAAATCAAAATTTTACAGTTTCGACCCAACGTTTCATACGCGTGTAACCTTGCTTTCAATAAAGAATAACGCAAAAACTCAGATACCATCAGGACGATCTCAAAATTGTGAAACTAGTGACAGTTATTTCAACACTGTTGGCTTAACTTTCACAGAACAGCTTTGCTTCACGTAAAAGTTGAATCGCACTGAATCGCATCCTCTCGTTTTTCCACTCAACTAAGAGACACCGATCGATAAACGATCGGTTTGACCAGTGTATGGACTCGCGCTCGCAAAATTGTTCCGATGACCGACAACGTGACCTTAAATGGACCTCACGACGAGGCTTAGAAAAGTGCGAAATTCGTCGCAAGTTCTAGATCGCGTCACGTTAAATGTTACTTGTGTTCAATTGATATTCATGCAAACTGTGACAAGTATTTATCACCCGAATCAGTGACCCAAATTAATAATGGAAACTTACCAGGCATCTGTAATATATGTAATCAATGCAGATCAAAAGTAACTAGTGATTTATCGAGGGCCGAAAACTCTGATTCTATTATGAGGAGCCGCATGTTCGCTGTAGAGACGAACCTTAAACGGCTTGAATACACGTTAGAGTCTTTCCAAACACTTGCGTGTCAGAAAGCGCTGGGGCCTGTTTAAAACGCACTCAATAACCACATTAGCCGTGAGTCTTTTGGAAAGATGTAACTACTACGGAAACACTGATTTCTCCAGAAATCGACCAAAGTTCCTTACAACACCTGGGTACAACTAATGATTTGGCGAATCAGACCAGTAGTCAAGTGAATGAAAGTGCTGAATTATCGAAGGACGAGCATGAGCTATGACTGAAGTTTTCGAATGATAAAATCCCCCAAAAGACAAAAATTGATGATCTAATTGTCATTTGTAGTAATCTCATTGAATCAACTTTGCCATCGCTAAAGCAACGAGAAGCAGATGACAGGAAACCATGGAAAGTCATTTGACAATGCTTATGCGCACTGCCTCACATGCGTCGCTGACCCGATGATTTATTCTCCTGAACTCACCTCGTTCGAACCCACCTACTTAACTGCGTGTATTGCTTATGTCCGTCCAAGATGTAGAAAATATTTTGCTCATTTTATCCCTCTTAGTTGTAAACAAATCGGTTGTGGGAATATTTACAGACGTTCTGTGGGAAGAACGGCAAAGTCGTCGTAATAATCCGGAATCCGAAATCATAGAGTGTTGCTCATCACCGTCGTGACGTGTGGTTGGATTTTTTTTGCCTCCGATATATTTGGATATACGTTTCATAGTTTTCATCCGATCTTTTTAATTTTTGGATATAAATCTGAAAGCTTACTACAACGGATCTACTCATACAAGAATTATTCATCAACGACGTGTCGTTCTTTGTGTGTGTCACTCGTATATTTTCTAAAAATCGTTTGTTAATTTGATTCGGTTTTGTGTTTCTGCTGTTAGATCAACCCATCGGTGTTTACCACTTCTGGGAATAACGTGGAGAATTGCTCAACGTAAAATCAATTTCACGCCTATATTATCAACGAAAGATTTGCAAATTAGCGGCTTAATCGGCTGACGAAATATTCTTACAACTCATCGTTTTTCGTTAACTGCACACAATACCACACAAACCAACTGCAGCCGTATCGATTTTTGTGCACTGATTTGTACTTTTGAATTGGCCACTAACATGAAGCGATTGGATGTTCGCGAAACGTGCCTTGTCTTCATGATAATCGTCAGTTGTAAGATCAAATCTGTCACGTGTCGCAACGGCTCCCTCACCTGTCACGCAAAATGTGATAAAACATTAACCCCGGAGGTATTGTCGATCTCGAATGGTGAAAGAAGGCCAGGTGTACGCTACGTGTGCAAAAATGGCCAAACTGAACTTAATGCAGATTTAGCTTGTCAAACACGTGCCCAGCAAAGTAATCTGGATAATTTGATGCTATGCTTAGAGCTCCTCATACAAACGTGCAAGGCATCAGTCAAAACTCCGGTCACCTCCCAGAATTCTTAGTTTGCCTGTATAGGTTGGGATAAATCGGAGACCACTGACGTTTGTACAATTCAGATAAACGTTCAATCTTTGCAGATCATTCAAAACGAAGGTTCGGCTGTTGTATATGCGCCAATGTGTCGTGAAGAGCGTTCTTTTCATCAAGACGCCACCTTTACAAATGCGGCTGTTAAAGACCTGTCTGTCCCAAACTTTTCTGGTCCGCAAAAAGTTACGGAACCAAAACCACCTGCTCATCGGAAGGTTCAGCGAGAATCCTTAGGTTAAAAACCAATAGTCACGGTGCAAAATACTCTCAAACTGGACACGATTGGTCTTTGATCTAAGACAGTTGAAACGTCCAGCAACTAATCAAAGTGACGGGCACATAGTGTACATTCTCTCCATGGACTAACAGTGATTTGCACCAACGTAAAGAAAACGAGTGCCAGCTTAACATTGGCTATGCTTTAGCACGATGAAGAAGAATGGCGAAGGTTGTGCGACAACATGGACTTAGAGCCATTTAAACCCTCTTCATTATTACGACTGAATCGAAAATCTACATCCTGAAATCTGAATGCGTAAAATCACGATCAACTCTGATAGGTATCAAAGAACATCTTGCTATCCACATTTCTCATACGTCAGAAGCGTTCAGAGACCACTGCAAGGATTTTCGCTGACGGAATCGAAAGCCTTGCTAAAATCCAGGTAGAGCGCTTCGACCGGCTTCCCTTCATCCAACCTTTTCGTAGCAATATTGAGGAAACTCAAGTGGTTAGTCAGACAAGACCTCCCTTTCAGGAATCCATGTTGAGCTACACTAAGTGGAGCATGCTAGCAGAGATGCTGGCAGATTTTGTCGCGTATAGGTCTTTCCAATACTTTCGAGACGATGCTGGTCAGGCTGACTGGTCTAT
>JACCGJ010003052.1:0-32289 GCA_013407085.1 Atriophallophorus winterbourni | reverse complement strand
CGGACCACCGACTTCCTAAACAGATTCTTTTTGCGGCGCCATATCCTGATTGGCGGTGGCCAAACCGTCACATGGCATAGGCAGCTAAAAATTCCTACTAGTAACCTTTCCAAAGTAGGCGCAGCGCGTCTTCCAGACTGGTGTCCCCGCGATCAGATATCGCAGTGGTTAGTTACGCTTCAGGATATGTCCCGAAACCGTGTTCAATGGCGGTCTTGCACTAAGCATCTTCTTGGAGTGTTTGCTTAACCTTGTATGTTGTCAAGCGGAGTGACGAGAAAAGCTTGTTATGATGCCTGACAGTGAAAGCCGCAAGGAAGCTGCCGTGCTGATGTCGCTCTACTCGTTCACGAAACTTGTTTGAATGTATGTTCCATTCGAGGTGTAGGCACCTCTTCCCATTTTTTTGTGCTTACTCTTCTATTGAAGCCGTAGCAATTTAAGCCCCACCCTTCCCCATCTTTTAGGATTTTGGTTGTTCATGGTTGTATGGCAGTTAAGCATATGGTACGTGCTACCGGTGTAATGCTGTCTTTGATGATGATGCATGCCGCGAGTTCTGAGATGTGTTCCACATACGAGAGCGTAACTCTCATCTCGCTGAGGTCTGCTGCGTTTGACGTGGTCCACCTAAGTTTTCTATACCGCAAGCGGTAAGTTTCACTCTATTTTACGTTTTGTTTAACCATCATTTTACAAGAAAATTTCGGGACAATTTCCCACCCTAGACTTCGTCGGATCGGAATCAATTTTACTCACCTGGCAACGCTTGAATGAGTACAAAACACGAGCGCGATTGATCCAATCCTGTCGGGCTTCCGCCACAGCCAGGACCAACGTGGGCGGAGGTAACGGGGGAGTGGCAGTGAGTAGCTGAACAATGCGATGGACGTAAGCAGATACAATCGGGGGGGCGCCCGTGATAACGGGCGGAGGTACAAGTTCCGGTAACTTGGCCGAGAGCCTCAGATGCTCCAGTTTGGGATCCACGGAAGGAAGCGTGGGACACACGCTGAAGTGAAGCTATACGCGAGAAGGAGGATGAAGGTGTATAGAAAATATATGGTATTTACAAACCTAGAGTTAGGTAAAGTGCTGTACAGGTTGATTGACTGCAAGTAGACTAAGATAGTCTCAGATTGCCTAGCACTATCTAAGAATGTAAGAAAGCAATGATGGATGATAATTACGACCGTAAATGAACGCAAGTACTGCGAATATGTACAACAGCGTTAATGACTACCACAGTTGCGGAGCAGGCAAGCGTAGTGCACGTACTGTATAAATGCAAAGTGCATCAGCAGAGAGGGCGAATCATGAGCTTTCGGGTGATATACAGAACGGTTTACTGACAATTAATCGCCAGACAGTTAATCCCCAAGTCACTTCATCCCCAGTCAATTAATCGTCAGTCAGTTTGATCACTTCTGAATGCAGAATATGTTCAAATGAATTTATTTAGCAGGAGAGATACGCAATTGATTTTAAAATCGTCAATCTTTCCGTAGTTGAGTATCGCTGAATTGCTCGAGATGTAGTGGCGCAGCAGCTCTCAGCATACTTCTTCTTCTGTTTAATATGAACCCCAGCACTTGCTTGAAGAACAGAGGCCGTATGCTGTCAGCAATCCTTTCGCAAACCGTTGAGAAAGGTCCACTTGTTAAGGTGTTGCCAAGAAAAGAGTGACTATAATGCATGATGCCAGCCTTCTACAGCATTATTCGTTCGGGCAACACTACTATTTGCGTCTTCATACTTGTTTCAGGGGGAAATATAGCTGGTGCAAAGTTTTCTCTTCTATCTCTAATTCGTCGACCTCGAACTAAGGTATGTTCCAAATAAGATAACAGTTCATTCATCCCCTTACTTCGAAGCATAGATTCGGCTAAAATCTCAAATGTGTCGACGACATCATTCAACGGCACAAAAGCCAACGCTAATCATGAGGCGTAAATCATCGTCTGACTCATAATCTGCTTTGATCCCTAGTTCGCATATTTTTCGTTGATTGGCTTGGCATAGATGAAAATAACATCAAGTCACTCTTGCGGCTAGGAAGTTTGAGCGAAATGCATTCATAGCTGCAATTTCAAAGTCAGTTAAAATGACAACTGGAGCTACATTTGGCGACATATTTCGCAACACACTAAGCAACTTATTATATGCAATTGCTGTTTTGTTTTGTAAAAGAGAGTAAATTGCTGGTAATGTGACGCCTTCAGTATATTGAAAATGTATAGTGTATAACTGGTAGAAAAGCAAAGGTCCGATCAGCAAGCCACATCTTGCTAAGAGACAGTGCACCAACCAGGCTTCGATCACCGAAGATAAAAAATCTTGCATCGTCACTATGGTCTTTACAGCAAGAAATCTCTGTATATATTTGGAACATCAAACATGGCGTCACTTGGGAGGGACGGGAGAGTGCATGTTGGGTCTTTCCTTCTTATACTTTTTTGAGGTAATGTCATTAGAGTGCCTAATGACAGACCAGATGAGACCGAAATCCGTGAGGCAGAGTGGGTTGCATTCTTCAGAAGTTATCAAACTGAAGATTAATTGACTGGGGATGAAGTGACTTGGAGATTAAATGTCTGGGGATTAAGTGACTGGCAATTAAGTGACCGGTCACCATACAGAGCACCATCATCCGGTGCAACGCAAGAGCTAGAGACGTCGGGTGACAAAAAGGAATTCGGGTTTCGGACGAATAGCTTCAGAGCAGTTCAAATCAATTCAATTTAATGGTCTAAAAAGCACATAGCTTTACAAAAACCACAGAATAATATGCGAATTACAAATAACATAGGTAGTAAAACGGGGTTTGTTTGCCTACTGATTAGTTCAGGAATCACGTGAAAATACATAGAGCAGAAATTGTTTTCAACCGGTTTGATAGGGTAAATATGTATAGTTTACTTCGATGCATTGGTTCAAAGCTTTATGATGCAGAATATATTGTTTCAATGTTTGGATTGGTCGACATGAAGTTGTCCAAGTTCGATTTGAATATATCCAAGTTGGGTGAATGTGCAACGTTACGGGGTAGGGAGTTCCAAGTAAAACATACACGTACAGAATAAAAATACCTTCGACAGTTCAGCCTCGAGTCGGGAATAAGTACTGTATAGTTATGACTCCGGCTTGTTCGTGGTGGTAGTCGTGTGAATAGTTGATTCAGGGGATGGTTGTGGGTATGCAGTATATTGAACATAAGAATCAAGTCGCCTCTAAGACGGCGGTAGCGAGAGTCGAAGAGATTGAGGCTTGTAATCCGATCTTCGTATTGTTTATGTTTTAAACCACGTACGAGCTTGGTGGTCCGATGATATATTCTCTGCAAGAGGCTGATGTCCTTCTGTAGCCAGGGTGACCAAGCCTGAACCGCATACTCCATGGTTGGCCTCAAGTACGTATTAATTATTCGATGAACGGTTTGCTTAGTGAAACTCCCGAACACGCGTTTTATCAGTAGCAGTACTCGCGACGTCTTTCCATAGACAGCTGTGGCGTTATGCGACGGTTTCAACGTGCTGCTCACCCACACACCCAAGTCCTTCTCCTTGTCAGTGCTTTCAAGAATATGGGAACCAAGGGTGTAAGAGAACTTAAAATGTCTTCCAACAGTCAATACCTTGCATTTGCTGAAATTGAAAGGTAGTTCATTTCTAACTGACCAGTTCTGTAAGGCATCAAGGTCCAGCTGAAGCTGTCTGCAATCTTCAGTTGTGCGTACTTGCGTCCACAGCTTGATGTCATCCGCAAATAACAAGATTTTGCTGCGAACAAGTTTCGGTAAGTCGTTTACATAGATCAGGAAAAGAATTGGTCCAAACAATGATCCCTGCGGCACCCCACTCGTTACTGCAATGGGTCGTGATAAAGCACCGTCAACCCTTACTCGAATGACACGGTCGCGGAGACAATCCTCAAACCAAAGCATTCGATCGTGTTAACCACAGTTTGTTACTACAAAAAAATAGAGCAATTTGGCATCAAGGGCTCATTACTAGCCTGGAGGATTTTCTCCGTGACCGTGTTATTCGAGTAAGGGTTGATGGTGCTTTGTCACGGCCCATTACAGTAACAAGTGGAGTGCTGCAGGGATCGGTGCTTGGACCAATTCTTTTCTTGCTCTATGTAAACGATTTACCAAAACTTGTTCGCAGCAAAATCTTGTTATTTGCGGATGACATCAAGCTGTGGACGCAAGTACGCACAACTGAAGATTGCAGACAGCTTCAGCTGGACCTTGATGCCTTACAGAACTGGTCAGTTAGAAATGAACTAACTTTCAATTTCAGCAAATACAAGGTATTGACTGTTGGAAGATATTTTGAGTTCTCTTACACCCTTGGTTCCCATATTCATGAAAGCACTGACAAGGAGAAGGACTTGGGTGTGTGGGTGAGCAGCACGTTGAAACCGTCGCATAACGCCACAGCTGTCTATGAAAAGACGTCGCAAGTACTGCTACTGCTAAAACGCGTGTTCGGGAGTTTCACTAAGCAAACCGTTCATCGAATAATTAATACGTACTTGAGGCCAACCATGGAGTATGCGGTTCAGGCTTGGTCACCCTGGCTACAGAAGGACATGAGCCTCTTGCAGAGAATATATCATCGGACTACCAAGCTCGTACGCGGTTTGAAGCACAAACAATACGAAGATCGTATTGCAAGTCTCAATCTATTCGACTTTCGCTACCGCCGTCTTAGAGGTGATTTGATACTTATGTTCAATATACTGCATACCCCCAACCATCCCCTAAATCAACTATTCACGCGACTACCACGCAGAACCAGCCGGAGTCACGACTATACAGTACATATTCCTGACTCGAGACTGAACTGTCGAAGGTACTTTTATTCTGTACGTGTATGCTTTACCTGGAACTGCCTACCTTGTAATGTTGCACATTCACCCAACTTGGATATATTCAAATCGAATTTGGACAATTTCATGTTGACCAATCCAAACATTGAAACAATATATTCTGCATCATAAAGCTTTGAACCAATGCATCCAAGTAAACTATACATATTTACCCTATCAAACCGGTTGAAAACAATTTCTGCTCTATGTATTTTTACGTGATTCCTGAACTAATCAGTAGGCAAACGAACCCCGTTTTACTACCTATGTTATTGTAATTCGCATATTATTCTGTGGTTTTTGTAAAGCTATATGCTTTTCAGACCATTAAAATTGAATTGAATTGAATTGCCGGCTGATCGACAATGGGTGCTTTATCGATTGAGTGATTTGACAGTGATCGTTGGCGAGATTTCGGCATTCAACAATTAATCTGCGATAACTCGTGAACCACAGAAGATAGAACACGAAATAAGGTATCAAAACCTGTAGCTTAATATGATCTTTGCAATGATACAAAAATCCGTAGGATAGTTGGTGATGGGAAAAACTTTGTGCGCGTGAACAAATTGGTTTTTCCCCGTCCAAGTGGTAACTTTTCTGTAAGTCAACTTGCAGGATCGAAAAGTATGAAATCCGATAGATATCGTCGAGTGATACACGGAATTCTTTAAATGGTCTAAATCCGAGCAGATGCAACGAAGATATAATCAAAATTGTCAGAGCAACGAAAAATACGTCCGCACGCGTATTAAGCCGTATAGCAATCATTTCAAAAACAGGAGATGATGAACAACGTCGCTAGCTATTGAACCATGTAAGTCGTAAAGGTCGATCGAAAGAGCTTAACGCGGGGGGGGGCAGTCGAAGGGAAAGGGGTTGGCAAGAAATCGTGTGACGAAGCAGACGCGGAAGTGCTGACCTATTCGGGGCTAGCTGATTTGCATTAAAGTAGGCTTTCTGTGAGCGATTCTTTCTCAAGTGAGTAATTTACCGTTTGACTGCTGGGAGTATATGTATGAAAATGTATGTATGAAAGCACAAGCCTGATCCAGGCAAAGTGCCGCACAGTCAGAGACTGCACATGGGCTAAGATACTGTCAGGTTGCCCAGGCCTAGACATATATGAGAGGGGAAATAGAAATAGAAATGGTAATGAGACTCCAGCTTATTTCAGCATGCAGCTCACTACCGTTGGCCAATCAATTTAGCACGATGTTAGCCGCACAGCACAGAAATGCTGCATGATTGCACATCCGTGCAAACTGCTGGGAGTTCTTTTGAGTTGTGTCCTGGAGACACATGGACACGAATAAGTAAATACACGTCAGTCTCATTAGTGAGGCACCGACACACAAATATTGAGAACTAGCAATCCAAATAGAACACCCATCATTCAAACATCCTTACCAGCTAATCTTTCCATCGTATGATTACTTTACCCGATTTAAGGTTGACAATGAGTGCAATGCGTTTTTTAGAACTGAACGATAGCATTCAACGCAGACTCAGGATCCGCTTAAAAGCCAAAATACATGTTTAAAAAGCAGCGATATACTCAGTATGTATGTATGTACGAAATCCTAAGACTGATCAAGGCACTGTCACACAGTCATGGACTGTAAGTGGGCTAGGATTTGCAAACTAATTTACAGATGTAAAGCGTAACAACTGAAGTCAAAATATAAACGATTTTAGAGGAGTTTGACCATTGGTGCCGTATGATTGGGTATTTAACGCCGCCGTTCAGATGGGATGCAACCGAATAATTCCGTTCTCCGTTTACATACAACGGCGAATACTGCACTGGTTTTTACACGCCCATTGAAAGACAGACCCAGCGCTTACGAAATTTGTCTTCGACCCAAAATCCGCAAGTATTTGCGTCGAGGACAAGGCGGTCAAGTGAAGACCTGAATGCCAACTGTAAATGAGGATCTAGATCCAAAGGTTGTCATTGCAGGAGGTGGCAGTGGGGATAAGCCCCCACTGTTTATAAAATGCTCGCATATGGCGCGCTTCTCAAATAGCCTCTGACAACCAAGTCTAGCTTCTGGCCTGCACGAGTGACTCCCCGAGCCCGGCGGAACTGCTTCTACCAACAGGAGAAGGGGCGAGGGCGAGTGACTGGCGCCGGAAAACCAGCTTGCTTCGGGCAGATGGAGCTCGTTAGCCTGGGAGGCATTTTATCTAAGGGAAGGAAAACATTTATTTTCATCCCCCGCTGCCTTGCGGGATACTGTTCGCCGGAAAGGCTTCGGGAGAAAACCCTGTGGAAAAATCTGGAGCTGAGTCTCGTAGACAGTTCGTTTGTGCACACCACCTCTTTCTGGCAACACCCTGCTGCCTTGCAGGTCGCACTTTGTTGTGCAAAGGCTAGAGAAGCTGACTCGAACAAACGCCGAGTGGTGTTGGTAACTGATAAGTGAAGTCGACTCATACTTCAGGAGGAGATAGTCACACAAAAGTAAAGTAAATCTAGATGCCATGAGGTTGAGTACCGTCTACGGCGTTCGACGGTAGGAACACAACTGGATGACGATCTGCGGCAATCTCGCCTCTGGCTGGCCAGATTTTTATTAATAAGTAGTATATGACGTTTGAAACGCAGAACGGAAGCACACGAGCGGTTTCGCGGTGGTTGCCGCTCATCAGGTATGCGAGACCTGACATTTGAACGCCGATCTGGCTTTGTGCGAAACCCAATAAAGCCGGTTAACCTATCGTAGAGCTAGCAGCGCAAACCTAATCAGGACCGATAAGAGGACATGCTTTCTCGCCTATGAATGCAACTTCCGCGCCAGGGGAAATGAAAGGTGAACTTTGACCCAAGTGGCAAACAGGTTCGATATACTCAAGTGAATTGTGTAAAAAGGATGCGGACAGCGAATCGGAAGGGTTTTCTGCAATCGATTGGAATATGTTTGGGACCGACCGTGCATTTTTGTTTTTCTTCAAAAACACCCTAACCTTAGCCCCGTTCGTTATGTACTTTTACGCATGTGGGCCGCTGTGTCTACTGACCTTGACCGTGTTCACTTGTATTAGATTGATGTGCATACACACTTGTAGCAAAATCGACCACTGATCCTGGTCATTCCCACGAGACGTGATTCAGCGTAGGCGTACTATAGGCTGTTTAGCGGTAAGGTCAAATAAGTGGTGGTGGGTTGACTACTACTTAATCATGTTCCCTGTCCTGACATCACCCTTGGTCTGACGAAGCTTCTGTGTCAGAAGTGAAACGTTACCCAAAAACTACTCTAACCGATTGCACTCAAATTTCTTTGCAGGAAGGGTTTTCTGTTATATCGAATTCTCGTTTTAACTGCCGTTGCATACAGAAGCAAGGATTGGAGCATGTAAGAGTGCGATACCAGTGCCTGCGTCAATGCGGCTGCAATAAACCCCAGCATCATCAGTCTTAGTATTTTCTACACAGTCCAAGTGTCACCATTCAAACGGAACTTTGGGGGGCGACAATAGGAAATCGCGCACCCAAACAAATTAAGAACCAGACTCAGTCACCAATCAGTCATCATTGAACGAACCGTGTCAACGTATTGTTCGAGCGACGGATCCGGATCGCAGCGACTCCGATAGACCGCAAGGAATTGAACTTCATCGCCAGGCTTCCAATCTGTGTCCGACGGGGGTTTGGCGTCCACAGTCAGGCTGAGCAAATTGCAACGAAACGGTGGAAGATATTCCGGACTGAGGATCATCTATGAGGGGAGGGGAAAGCAAAAAGCAAGGGTGAACCACGATACGCTGTGGGAAAGCAGACCAACGTACGGCCTATGATTGTGTGGCACTTTGTCGGGATCTAGGTCTGTGATCTCTTACATAGCAGCGGTGGTTACAAGCTCATAGACAGATCTTGGGTTCGAGACACACAGGAGCATGGTTGTGCAATCGTGCAGTACTTCGTTCTTTGAGGCTAACACCGTGCTATGTTGATTGGCCAGAAGTAGTGAGCTGCATGCTGAAACAGGCTGGAGTCTTACTACTATTTCCTGTTCTCTTTTCTTCCTCATTTCTGTCTAGGCCTGGGCAACCTGACAGTAACTTAACCCACGTGCAGTCTCTGACTGTGCGGCACTTTGCCTGGATCGGGCTTGTACTTTCATACCATACACAGCAGCACTGATGAGCCTTGACAAAAAACAAGTCAAGCGCTCTCATTATGGACGGACTAAACGATCAAAGTGAATATATCGAATAATCTGAAAGCATTGAGAGCCACGTAAACACCAGTAATTAGGAGACTCCCCCGAGGCATAGGATACATGCAAAGATAACTCGGTAGAAAACGGGTTCATCGAGAAATTAGCATTGACTTGTAGATCAAGGTAGGACAAGATGAAACTCGTGAAATCCGGGAGTTCGAAAGCAGAAAAAGAACGGTAAGCACCTGTATGTGGATTGGAAGATGTAGGTGTAATCTTGAACAACGCGTATATACGAACAACGCATAAAAGAGACGAAATCCCCCGACACCTCTTACGAAATCTCATGTATGAAATCACAAGCTTGAATCAACGCGAAGTTCCACACAAGCATAGACTACACGTGGGCTACGATACTGTAAGGTTACCCAGGCCTAGACCGATGAGAATGAGAACAGCAGTCTGACTGCAACGTGTCTAAGCATACAGCGCACTACCATCATCACCATCACAGATCGCAGTAACACACAACGGATGAACCCCAACACAAACCTGTTTTATACATCCTCTGGGGAGCAACCGGGCAAGCGCCGCGACAGCCAAACATCCGAGCAAATTGTCTTTTATGGGCTGAACGACCAACTGGTTGCCAATGACAACGTGTTGAGCCACCCCACTGAACGCACGAGCACCGAGTGAAGTGACCATCCGAGCGAGGACCATGTGCAGCCTACAAACGCCACCACGAAACGTTAGCGAGTGAACAAAACACGCTACGAAAAAAGGGCAAGCCACGGGGAGACTTACAAACAGCCCTCTTCCTCCACGGTATCCCCCGTCACACCCAAACGCTTCCCGATTCCCATGAAACCGGTTCCGAAAATCCCACCGACAGAAAGCGCGGATGGGGCAAACGCATTCAGGGCTCCTTGCGAATTCCAGTAGGGGCTGTCGGAACCGTTGAACAAGATGGCATCCCTCTCTTCCTGTTCGACGAGCATATCCTCGTTCACGGGAGCTGTGTAGGATGGTAGTACCTTGTAACGTCTGGCGCAAGCACGGAGAAGCCATGTGAACCAAGCGTGGATGCGACAGAAGATCTGGCAAAACAGGGGGATGGGGAGAAAAGTTGATGATGGACTCGACACAAAATGGTTGTGATTGCACGATAAAGTTTCACAAAGACGCACGATGAAGCGTGAACGCACTTCGTGGACAACCTGGGGAACCTGACAGTATCTCATCCCACGTGCAGTCTCTGACTGTGCGGCACTTTGCCTGGATCAGGCTTGTGCCTTCATACCATACCATACTTCGTGGACAGCCAACAGGGAAAGTTATGGGCTGGAGACTGAATGACGAGAATTGTGCAACGAAGTGATAGAACCAGAATTGTGTCAAGCATTGCAAGATGATAGTTGGTAAATATACGAACGGGTTCCAAAAGTTGTCAATGATGGTTGGAAGCACTGGGGATAAGCTCCCACTTTATAAAATGCTCCCATATGGCGCGCGTCTCAAATAGCCTCTGACAACCAAGTCCAGCTACTGGTCTGCACGAGTGGCTCCCCGAGCCCGACGGAACTGCTTCTACCAACAGGTGAAGAGGCGGGGGCGAGTGACTGGCGCCTGAAAACCAGTTTGCTTCGGGCAGATGGAGCTCGTTAGCCTGGGAGGGCATTTCATCTAGGGGAAGGAAAACTGAGTTTAAACCTCCGCTGCCTTGCGGAAAAATCTGAAACAGAATCTGGTAGAAGGTTTGTTGGTGCACACAACCAGGAACTGATAAGCTAGGTACGGTATGGTATGAAAACACAAGCCTGATCCAGGGAAAGTGCCGCACAGTCAGAGACTGCACGTGGGCGAAGATACTGTCAGGTTGCCCAGGCATAGACAGAAATGAGGAAGAAAAGAGAACAGGAAACGGTAGTGAGACTCCAGCCTGTTTCAGCATGCAGCTCATCCGTGCACATCCCTGGATAAGCTAAGAGTTAAAAGCGTGGGAGGTGGGGTCGTTAAAATGTACGAATTATCCGTGAAAGACAGTGAGATCACATGGTAGACAGAATGTGGAGAATAATGTACAAGCAGAACTCGAACTTGGTGGTTAATGACAGGAATATGGTTGAATAAACCAGACTGTTTTCTGATAGGGACTGAGTGATGTTAGACGGAAATGGCTTCGATCCGGTTCTCAATCCGATAGACCAACAAGTTGGTTTCGATTTTCCGGGGTCGCAAAAGCGTTCGAAGAACTCAATCGATCGTTATTTACAACTCGTGGCAGGAAAATGTGATCGCAGCCACGCGCGAAATTCCAATAAGAAAAACGATATTGGACCAGCATGATGAAATAGGTAACAGTAACACACCATTTACCGGTAAATCGAATAGGAAAAACCCGCAGGGCACAAGAAGTGTAAGTATATCGACTGGTTGAAAATGGGAAGGCAGTTAAAAAGTCTCGAATGCATTTAGTCAATCAGATATCACGTGGCCAGACAACCTAGCGGGTGTGTCGAGTTCCATTTGCTGTGTTGGAGAATGCTAGGCTAGAATGCGGAGACAAAGTCACATCGCAAAAGATATTACCAAACGTCTGGAAAATATAGGCCTTGTAAATAATAACAATGCTATTGCTATCCTATCACAGACAAACATCTCGAGCATAGCAATTCGTCAACGTTCAGTCACAGCGACGATTGTGCAGCACCGTGTCTCTGCATCTTATGCGGTCTTCATCCAAAAGCTACAAACATAATCGCTCTGGTCAGAGTTGGAGATAGCTCTGTACGCTTTGACCCCGTTAAAGTGAACAGTCGAAAGAGAGCATTAACCCGATACTGCTTCACTGCAGTCATACGCCACGCAACATCGTTTGATTATCGAAGACGACGTTATTATTCTATTATTTATGTGACTATCACCTCCTGGAGGATGAGTCGGCTTCATTGAAGAGTCCTGGGAATTTGGTTACAAAGTGGCGTCCCCAGTACCACTCGGGGTTTGTTCGAGTCAGCTTCTCCAGCCTTTGCACAACCAAGTGCGACCTGCAGCAGGAAGTTGCCAGAAAGAAGTGGTCTACCAGACTCTGTTCCAGGTTTTTCCTCAGGGTTTTCTCCCAAGGCCTTTCCCACGATCGGGTATCCCGCAAGGCAGCGGAGGTTGAAAATAAGGGTTTTCCTTCCTTTAAAGAAAATGCCCTCCCAGGCTAACGAGTTTCATCTGCCCGAAGCAAACTGGTTTTCAGGAGCCAGTCACTCGCCTTCGCCTCTTCTCCTGTTGGTAGAAACAGTTCCGTCTGGCTCGGGGAGCTACTTGTGCAGGCCAGAACCTGGTCTTGGTTATCAGAGGCTATTTGAGACACGCGCCATATGGGAGCATTTTATAAACAGTGGGAGATTATCCCAACTGCCACTCCAGGCTATGACAACCGTTGGAAGCATGATTGTTCAGTCTATGGTGGGCGTCATTGCCGTATATATTTTGTCCCCAATGACAGATCATGGGCAAGACAACAAACGTAGTATTATCAACTTCGTCGCACAACGAAACGTTGAACGCACCTGATCATCTTTACACAATGTAGCCAGTGAGCGCATATCCGCATCTACAGCGCGACGCTGTCGGACATGCGGACCACCAGAGATGCCGGAATAATATCCCGGTGGTGTTGTCCCTCTGCCGAGAGAGACGTGGCGCGCTGTGGAAGGACCCGATCCAGTGGAGGAATTCGCCGCACTGATTTCTGAAGCAAACACTTGCCCGGCAGCTTGTTGTATGCGACGAGCCATTTTCGAGAGGTTCGACACCTGATGGAGTAAAACAAGGAGTTTCAGCACACTGTTCTGACACTAGGGTGAAATGCAGTTGGAGTTCAAAGCAGCGGAGTTCAAGGGGAGAAAAGGAGTTCATATGAGCTGCATGGGGAATGCATGGGGCGCAACTTGTTAAAATCCAGCTTCATGGCCCCATTAAAAATGTATCAATCAGCTAGCAAACGTTCCAAAATTGACCGATATCAACTAGAGACAAACTAGAGACAGTATTTCTGTGTTGTGTGGCCACGGGTAGTGAGCTGTATGCTGAAACACGCTGCAGGCTCAGTGTCATCTTTATTCTCTATTTCTCATATCTGTCTATGCCTGGGCAACCTGACAGTAATATCGCCCACGTGCAGTCTCTGACTGTGCGGCACTTTGTCTGGATCAGGCTTGTGCTTTCATACCATACCATAGGGACAAAAAAGACAAGGATGACCATGTACTGTACCGAATGTAAAACAGCACCACAAATAATACGAAAATCACACAACGTCGTGGATAAGCAATCTAGATAATTCCTCTGCTTTTAATTGGGTAAAATTATCGCTATACGTGTACATTTGTGCAGTTGATTTAAGGGTTGAATTTCTGGGCAGCTTTGAGGTTCACTTCGTGAGACGGCATCACTATGGGATTTAGAATAAGGGTGGGGAGATGCAACATGAAATACAAGTTGTTCATTTTCATCCTTTTGAATCCAGCAAGTCCCAATGAGTTACTAGCTACCTACCAACAAGAATTCAGAGTGGATTTGGACACGGAATATTTTTTTGCGAGGAACAACAAAAATCGAAAACTATTGTCAGCTCCTCGAGTTATCCGAAAGTGAAGGTTGGGGTTAAACGCACAATTTAAAATCCGTTTTTCAGCAGTGCAACTGAATCAAAATGATAGATACTATAAATTTGAAACACATGAATCCGCTTCAATCGTTTCGATTTGGATAAAGAGTCAGGAAGACGAACAACATTTATGTAAATATACTTTTACAGTTACGCATTGCAGGTTGAATAATAATATTAAAATAAATACTTATGAGTAGTCAAGATTTAAAAATAACATCAAATATGTAATGGATGATTTACGTAATCAAATGTACATTTTAAATAAATGAAGCGATTGCACACAATTTATTTGCGTTTTTTCAGTTTTCCCATCTCGTTACTACACTTTTCCTAGATTAAAAGTTTGAAAACAATAAACTGTAAACGCGCCCTTGATTCTGATCGACGATTCAATCACAAGTGATGCCAGTGATGCAAGTAACGCAATAAATTGTCCTTTGTAGAAGATTATCAAATGAATAGTTCGATGCGAGCTAGCTTTGTGGCGAGCCAGGTAATAATCGGTGATCATTTATCAAGCATAACTGAGGAGCTGCGCACAAGAGAACGAACAGAGGAAAACTAAACGACGCGTTAAGAATAGAGAACAAACAAGACTTCGCATTCCTCTCAGACGATGGTCATGAAGTCCTAACACACTCAGCCCAGAGGTGTCAGTACGAACAGGGACCATGTTCAAATCGCATGTATGAGTATGCAAGCATAAGCCTGATCCAGGCAAAGTGCCGCAACGTCACAGACTGAACGCGGGCTAAGATACTGCCAGATTGCCCAGGCCTAGACAGATACAAGTCGTCGACGTAGAAATCATGGTTTCCCTAAAGTTTCATTAAACACCAATGGAACCGAGTCAAGCACTCGCATCGTCATTCTTGACACTCTTGAAGAAATTTCTTTGAAACAAATGCGAAATGCGAAAAGCCAGTAAGAATGTGTCGTTTTGGTTAAAATCGTTTCAACGATCGAATCATGCACCGTTGCAGATTGTCTAAGAAATCATTCATCATCATCAGAGACAGCAATACACCGGTAGCACGTACCGAATGCTTAACTGCCATACAACCATGAAAAAGTAAATCCTAAAAGATGGGGAAGGGTGGGACTTAAATTGCTACGGCTTCTATAGAAGAGTAAGCACAAACAAACTGGGGAGAGGTGCCTACACCTCGAATGGAACATACATTCAAACACGTTTCGTGAACGAGTAGAGCAACATCAGCACGGCAGCTTCCTTGCGGCTTTCACTGTCATGCATCATAACAAGCTTTTCTCGTCACTCCGCTTGACAACATACAAGGTTAAGCAAACACTCCGAGAAGATGCTTAGTGCAAGACCGCCATTGAACACGGTTCCGGGACATATCCTGAAGCGTAACTAAAACATGCATACTCTGTCCGGGGGTAAACCAGCACTGGAGGACCGATGCGCTACTTTGAAAGGTACTGTAAGGGTTTTTTAACTGCCTATGCCATTGTGGACCGGTTTGGCCAACCCGAGATTTACGATAAGTAGGATGTGGCGTCGCAAAAAGAATCTGTTTCGGAATTAGTTCGGTGGTCCGGCATCCGTAAAACGTGACCCAGCCAGCGTAACCTATGGAGGTTGATCTGCTTCTCTATATCGACATTACTACCCAACAACTTATTTCGGAGAGCATCGGTGCGTATGCGATTGTAACAGCTAACTCCTAGAATGCTGCGCTCAGCATGAGCGCTCTGAAGGAGGAAGCAGATGATATTTCGAAGAGGAGGTAAACTAAAACAGTAGTAAAATAGAAGTCTTTACAGAACTGTGTTTAATCTTAAACGCATCAATCCTCGAGGAACCTAATTTGGGCTTTTTCTATCTGATACGGACAGATAGTTAGAAATCGATAGTGGAGCGTAAGTATGGCGCAAGCAAGGAGACAAAGCACTGGACGTTTTTAGATTTTACCCCTTGAATGGGAGTCATTATAATATTGTGCACGGGGTATGAAAAAAATCAAGCGATTGTGATGTATATCCAGGGTCGACATCGACCGAAGGAGGCCAACAACAACAAAAACAACAAGATCTTGAGTTTCGTTTCAATTATGCGCGGTTTCGTTGTGATTCATCCACCGGTTTAATGCTTCGTTCGATAGGTAGAGAGCTGGAAACCGCCAGGTAAGCAACAAACCGGCCAGTCAAAATTAGTTCGACGCCTAAACGAAAATCACCTTATGGTTCGGTCTGTGAACCTTATTAAAAATGGTGTTGCACGTATTCACCGCACGCTCTCATATCTTTCTAGGCCTGGGCAACCTGACAGTATCTTAGCCCACGTGCAGTCTCTGACTGTACGGCGCTTGCCAGGATCAGGCTTGTGTTTTCATACATGCATGCTTATCAACAGGTTGGACCAAGCACACAAATTGTCAAGTAGGGGTCAACGGTCAGCTGAGGTCAAACGTGATATATATGTTGATCAACCTTGAGCGTTAAAACACGTAGGCTAGTTAGCATGAGTTCACCTGCACCAAACGATGAACAATGTGAGCAGTTAAGCACACGGTACTTGGTACAGATTAAAACGCTGACCATGTTGATGATAGCCAAAAAGCGAGCTAGTTGTTAAGGTGCGCTGAGGATGTGGTGTGGTAGGGAGCAAAATGTGAAAGCCATACACAATAGCATGATCACCAAAGTAACTTGGGTCTAGAATCAGGCAATGTACTACAAAATCGTGGGCATAAGCTGCGACAAGTTGCAGAGAGTGGTGGCAATGATATGAAACTACAAGCCTGATCCAGGCAAAGTGCTGCATAGTCGGAGACTGTACGTGGGCTAAGATACGGACAGGTTACCCAGGCCTAGACAGGGGCAGAACTAAAGTAATGGTAAATTAGACGAATCGCCTCATCTTTGGGAGGTTCGAAGCAAGGGGTTTCAGGCCCATCCCAAGAGAGTAACATGGTCTGGGATGTATGTATGTATGAAAGCACAAGCCTGATCCAGGCAATGTGCTGCACAGTCGGAGACTGTACGTGGGCTAAGATACTGTCAGGCTACACAGGCCTAGACAGACATGAGAAAGAAAACAGTATCGGCGATGAATTTGAAGTGAGTGCCTGGTTTACAAATCATGCACGCGTGCCCCTTAGCGAGGCTTTCAAATCGGCCGTGCATACAATTAATTTCTCCAAGGGTAAAATGCATCAAATATTTTCGGATCAACTGAGGTCAAATTTGGACGTGCACTTTAGAACGAAGTACGAGATACCGGGACTTGCAGTGAAACGTTTGACCCGAAAACTTTTGCTAGTAAACTGGATCGTATGCCAATCAATTAAGACGGACAAGAAAAATCGTTCAGTCGACAAATTGTAACTCGATGTCGGGACATGTTTATCATTTTTTAAATTTGTGGTGAAATTATTGTAACAGCTGAAAATTCGTGTACGAATAAAGTCAATTTCCTCTTCTTCTTCTTCAAGGACGGTAGCGTAACTCTTTCCTCGTTGTGATTTGCTGCATTGAGCGTCGACGAAATAGGTTGTCATGTTGTGAAGTTTATCTACTACACATCACACGTATAACGTCAGCAGTACATCGGTGAGAAGCACAGAGTGCACGGATGTGTAATCATGCGGTACTTTTGTGCTGCATGGCTAACACAGTGCTATATTGATTGGCCACCTGTAGTGAGCTGCATGCTGAAACACGTTGGAGTCTCACTACCATTTCTATTTTGTTTCTCATATCTATCTAAGCCTGGGCAACCTGACATTATCGTAGCCCACATGCAATCTTTAACTGTGCGGCACTTTGATTGGATGGGGCTTGTGCTTTCATACATCATACATACAGAGTGCTTCACTGCCATACAAGCATGGTAAAATAAAATTCTAAAGAGAGCAGGAAGGACGAGGCCTAAAAAGCGACATGACCTGTAGAAAATTCAGCACAGAGACACTTAGATTAGGCGCATACACTTCGAATCAAACATGCATTTAATCAAGTGCATTTAATGCGTAGAGCGACAGCAGCGGACAGAATCATTATGACTTTCATCGTAATACATCATAACAAGTTTTCGATGAAGTCACCCTCCCCGGTATCTATTCCTCAGAGATACGTTGAGCAGGTGCTTTCTCCGTAGTTGCCAAGTGCTGCAATTTGCCGCGGAGCTAACAATTGCGCAAACCATCTGTCCCATCCGGTGTTTTCATACTTCTTTTGTAAACGTCTTTCTACCGCAAGTGAGGTCTGTCCAAAGGTCGACTTGCTGATTGCAACTCAGTACAGAGTGGATGTTCGGGTAATTTTGAACAAATGACCTAGCTAGCGTCAATGTCGTAATAGGGTGGACATGTTCCGTACAAAGCACGTTAGCAATCGTTACATGGTCCATCCATGATGAGTTCAAGATGAAACGGCTGCCCCTTAAATCATGAGTAGATGGTCCAGGTTTCACTGCGATATATAGTAACGCATTTAATACGCACATACTGTGTACCATCATCATTGTCTTCGTAACCAACGGAAGAAAACGGCAGCAAACTCTGCCAACCTGCTTATCGATCTCAGTGACCTACGAGAGGTTATCCGCAATGGCTGAAGCATGATATGTGAAATGACTTTTAAGGCCGAATGGAGGAGACCTTGGGATGGCGAAGTAGCTTTGTGATTATGAAGGATTTAGAACGCGTGGAGTTCAGTGCATAATAAACTAAAACTACCAGTTTGGTATGAAAATGGAAAAAGGGTGAACAAAAGGGAAGCGAATGGCATGAACGTGGATATCTTCAGTCCATACACACACACACACATTAGGAGAGACGCATGTGAAAACAAACCCAATGACGGAATCTGTGGAAGAAAGGAGTAAAAGGCAAGCAAGAAACGCTTAAATCACAAGCTGTAAACAAGCGAACGATTACGAAAGCTGCGAGCTGTGCTTGTGCCGTTGGTTGAGAAAGTTACGCCACCAAACTGAACGGCATTATAGGAGGTAAAACCTTGGATTTAATAACATTCGATAGAGGATTCACGTGTACACATTGTTTATCGACAGCATTTATCAGGGGTGCTGAAGTGATGTAAAAACACAAGTCTGATCCATGCAAAGTGCCGCACAGTCAGAGACTGCACGTGGGCTGAGATGCTGTCAGGTTGCCCAGGCCTAGACAGATATGACAAAAGAAATAGAAAGAAAATAGAATAGAAATGATAGTGAGACTCCAGCGTGTTTCAGCATGCAGCTCACTACTGTTGGTCAATCAATTTAGCACGATGTTAGCCACACAGCTGAAGTGGTGGTCCATTTCTGGACCATTTCGGCCAGTATTGAGTTGCGACGGTACCATTATCACTCCCGAAAAATTGGTGAATGGGTTTGGACCAGATAACGGGACTATGCCGTCCCCATTCGATCGATTTCGATCATGGATGTACATTACAACAATGATTTAATATGCTCTATCCTGTTCACGTGATTATATGGTCCGATCCCGGGGGAACTTCAGAGGCAGCGTTCACAGTGTGAGTTGCACTCGGTGAATCGACTGAACCTTAGCCCACGTGCAACTAGCGTATTCGACACTTTGGATGGAATAGAGCACATGATTTTTCGAATAAATCAACAAACAGAGGTCATGTCCCCGTGCGCTGGCAGTGTATGCAAAGCAAGCAGTCTGGTCGGGCGGATCTGCAACAGATTCGAAGATGGATCACAGCCTTTTAATGAGCCCCCGGTGTTCTAACACAAGTTCCGTGGTTCTGGTACAGAGCAAGACACATTCAACTACCTTAGCGAAAATAGCGGTCGACTAGTCTAGACAGAAAATAAAAGAAGATCATTGGTATTCCGTTGTAGTACACTCTTTTAGACTGGGTGAAATTGCGTTCAAAACAAAATGGACCGGGTTCGCACAACGATAGTGGTCAGAAGCGACGCCGTATCGGTATCATCATTCCTCAAACCAGACAATTCACACATTCAAAAGTCGAAACACTGGGAACAAATACTCACCAAAAATGGCCACAAATTCATGAGATAAACGCGATCCCAACACAGAATTAGAAAGCTGAATTGACTTCGAAGTCCACGAGCTTGTGCATCTTGGATTTGGAAGTTGTAACTAATCACGTGGCCATTCACCTCATCTCCAAAGTAAAACGCACCATCCGGTCCGGGGCATACCTGAAATCGATATAGTTGACGGAACGTTGGAGTTACTGAACTGAAGTACTTCCATGGTAGTAAGAAAACATATCCGTCAATCCAGAGTAATGAACAAACAGAGTAACATCATTAGAAAAGTTTTTTCACTATGCATACATTATCGTTACTTGTGTGCGACTATCTCCTCCTGGAGGATGAGTCAGCTGCAATGAAGATTCTAGGGAATTTGGGTACAAAGCGGCGTCCCCAGCACCACTCGGCATTTGTTCGAGTCAGCTTATCTAGCCTTTGCACAATCAAGTGCGACCTGCAAGGCAGCAGGGAGTGGCCGGAAAGAGGTGGTGTGCACCAACTAACCGTCTACCAGACTCTGTTCCAGGTTTTTCCTCAGGGTTTTCTCCCGAAGCCTTTCCCGCGATAGGGTATCCCGCAAGGCAGCGGAGGTTTAAAATCAGGGTTTTCCTTCCCTTAGATGAAATGCCCTCTCCAGGCTAACGAGCTACATCTGCCCGAAGCAAACTGGTTTTCAGGCGCCAGTCACTCGCCCTCGCCCCTTCTCCTGTTTATTAGAAGCAGTTCCGCCGTGCTCTGGGAGCCACTCGTGCAGGCCAGAAGCTGAACTTGGTTGTCAGAGGCTATTTGAGACGCGCGCCTTATCGGAGCATTCTATAAACAGTGGGAGCTTATCCTCATTACAACCTTTAGAGCCATTCATTGTCGTGGGCCCGTGAAAATCAAAAGCCACCGCGAGCCATGTAAGATACTTCGAGCAGACCGGTGGGCCACACCAATGATCATCATGAAGCACAAGTCTGGGGCCAGACAAAGTGCCGAGCAAAATGAAGCAGCAAAGGCAGATGAGCAAGCACGTGAAAAACAGGAAAGCGAAATATGCAAAAGAAAATGCGCGAAAAGCAGCTTGTTTTTGTAGTTTCACTGCATGCGATTTTGTGTTTTTTCAAATATAACATCATAATAATATACCGAAGAAAAGATTAGGACACACATGATAAAATACACTGGCGTAACTGACTTCGGTTTGCAACCATATATTATAAGGTTTACAGCCAACAATTAGGTGAAGCTTTTGGACCCCACCCAGGCAAACAAATACGCCCCACTGAGCGTAGCGCTACAGTGAATTTCTTTATCCTAGGGCGCCACTTCATTGACTGGACACCCGATAGTTTCTACCAGCCTCTAAGAATAAAGCGCGTTATTGTAAACGGTGATGAGGCATTCCTAAAACATGTCCCAACCATCGCAAACGAGCAAGCATACTACCGGTGGCAAATCAATTTACCACACTGTTACCTCTTCAGCATCCGTGTCTAACTGGCATCTGCGATGCATGTGCACACTTCGGTAGAAAGCTGTTTTCTGCTATCATACGGGTAGTTCCAAAGGCAGAGATGCTATTCACCGCTCTGGTTGAGCAGCTAAAAGAGATTTTTGCTCGCCCCGAACAAAATTACCTAGTGGGAAAAGGAAGCCATCTGCTCTGAGCTGCTTCATATAATCAATGGAAATCTGGTTCTGTGCTTCGCTAGCGTCAAACAAATAAACGTTCAGGGTAATAAGGTAGCTGGAGGTGGTACGCTAAATCATATTTGAAAAATTCGGATCAGACAGACAAGGTAGTGATCGAGAAACGCAATTCGCATTAATAGATTGTTCGCTGTTGTTCTTTTTTCTTCCTCATATCTGTCTAGGTCTGGGCAACCTGACAGTATCTTAGCCCACGTACAGTCTCTGACTGTACGGCACTTTGCCTGGATTAGGCTTGTGCTTTCATATCATATCATACCATACCGAATAGAAGGAATATACGCCTTTGCCCAATTTCATACGTGAAGACCATATGGTATAATGTAGGTCGATGAATATGCATAGAAAAGACCGCCTAATGTAAAAATAATCGAAAATGGTACCAGTTTCGTTAAGCGCTTAACGCAGCTTGGTAGGAAATGTCTCAAGTGCTCTCATCAAGATCAAAACAAAAAGAGCCTAATTTTAACCTATAACTAAGGTAAAACAAAACAAGACGGACGAGTGAGTTGAAGCGGGCAATAGAAATAAAGTATTCGCTTGAACTGTTGAGGTTTCTCGGCTGTAATTAAAAGCAGCAGTGACCGTAGAACAGTTCCTCGTTATAGTTTCCCACTGTTTCACATTTTTTATGCCTATTAGTGTGACTGTTGGTCTCCTTTGGTCGATGCCGATTACAGATGTGCATCGCATCTCATACTCTATATCTTTTCACACACCAACAAAGTGCGATTAAAATCAAATCGCAGAGTAACATCAAAAATAGTAACAAAAAGGATTGAAAATTGTAAATTGGATTACAGCAAACGATGTATGACGCATAAAATCGCATGCATAAAGCCAGACAAAGGGCCGAAGATTCATGAACTGCATGAAGGCTGATAAAACGTCAGGTTGATAGACCTATAAAGATATACAACATGGAATAATGGCAATTGGGTTTTCGCATTTAACTCGGTACCATTGGTAATCAGTTTAGCGCGATGGTTGCTACGCGGTCGCATCTGATATTCACAAAGCGCAAAGGAGGATAAGAATAAATGGTTACACGCGGCGATTACTTACCTCGCAAGAGAGGCTGCGCTGGCAAGCGGTCAACACGAAATTCAACAAATCCGGATCTTTCGGCCATTGAGTGGAAACATATGAGATGCACGTGACCTGATCATTACTAACCAGACCAGGCTCATCACGCGTGCTAAATGAGCAAGCACGGCATGTGGAAGGTGTCGGGAAAAGAAGTTGCTGAGGTATGGGAGGTGAGACACGATTCATCACGTGGGATGAGCTGGCATCTGAAATGAAAATTTCAGACAGAAATGCACCGGGGAGTGGTTAGAATTTTAGCGGTGCCATATTCAGGCCGCATTAGCATTTAACCGAGCAGGCTCAGATAAACTTCAAAAATATTAACCATAATCATAGTCGGATTGACAGCTTACGAAAACTGATCTAAAGATTCTACGCTTTGGGAAAACAAATAAAATTAAGCGATTTCTGAAACTCAGATGCACTGGCATCTTGGTTGTGAAACGCTACGGGTTACTTGATTACTATGCGAGCCCGAAGATTGCAATCGGGTAAAAATTGAAAGAATTTTCGGTTACTAAGACTTTTCGATGCGCCAGAAAACTTCTAAACAACAGGCACGATACGAAATGAATAAAACAAGTTATTACTGGTGGTGGCGACAAAAATACCGATGTGATTAGCTTGAAAGCGAAATATCGGAAAGTAACTTTAAATAGCTAGTTCCGACTTGATGTAGCAAAATTGAAAAAACCCGTTAACAGATTGCAACGATGTGGCAATCAACAGCAACAATTGCGTTGAGTTGAAGGGTTGCTAACATCCCCCGCACTTACACACCACAGCCGGTTACTGGTTGTTTGTCGACATCAGGTGGAGACAGTCAGTTTGAGTTCAGTGAGCGTTGTAACAGTGGAAAAGTGGTAAACAAAGTTAGACTTGGGATGTTTGAAAACCAAATGGTCACCTGAAAACCGGTGTATGACGAAAATAAGAAAAACAACAGCAGCACGCAGCATTGAAAGCTTTAATTGACAGAAAAATGCGCACGGCAATATAAAAATAGTTTACTACCTGAAACAAAAACAAGAGGACCCGAATTTCCTTCTGCATTGAGATTGTCGCCTCCGGCACTGGAGCTCGATGATATTTTTGGGTTCGATGTGGTATGTCTGACAGCTGTTCCACGGTCGGTGCCGTTGGATCCAGGACGAGGTACGGTTTGACGATAAGGTTGTGTGCACATAACAACTGAAGGTCCGTGTTGTTCGCAAAAGTGACACAGAACGACTATGGCATTCATTTGAGGTTACGCTGAAAGTAACAAAATGATTTTTTGGAACAAATTTCGTAGTGACCAATTGAAATGTGGTCAAAACGTTCGAGTGGTCTCATGTGGGTTGGAGGAAAACATTTGGTGACAATTTAAATTGTAGGAGAAAAAGTAAACTTAAATGTTTTAAAAGTGGAGTAATTCATGGGCAAGTAATGAATGACAGTGCTCGGATCCCTGAAGTAATTTGGAAACCCCGGATTACACAGACGGTTGTAAACATCATCAAATGCAGTGAAACAAGGATATCGCGCCTTGAGATCATAAGCTTTAAATGAAACTACCCATACTTGAGCTGCTAGGTCTACGATCGGTTTACGGATGGCGCACGTGAAACCGGACCTGGCTTACAATCTGCGCGGATCTCGCTTCTAACCGCCGAGCGTAGGTGGCTGCAATCCGTGACGTCAATGAAGCCGACTCATCCTTCAGGAGATAGTCGCACAAAAGTAAAGTACTTGCGCTGCAAACGGGAATGCACGGCGGTTTTATAACTATTATTTCTTTTCAATTTATTTGTTCATACCGATAAAACTAGACAGTGTCGCAAACCAACTGATGTCAATTAAACTATGTAGCACCTTGCCAAAACGCAGATTGTGCTTTAAACCACTTTCAAATAGTTCTGTGAGCCTGGGCACGTATAGACTGAAAGGCCGACACTTGGCATCATTCCAAACTTGAGTTAACGTATATATACTTTATAACACTGCAAAATCATAATCATTTTTCAATACCAGTCAGCTAGCAAAGATCATGTTGATGATGAACATTAACAAGCTGCCCGGAAGACGTGCTGCGCCGATTTTGGAAAGGCTACTAGTAAGGGTTTTAGCTGCGTACGCCATGCGACGAGATTTACGACAATCGGGATGTGGTGTCGCAAAGAGAATCCGTTTCGGTAGACGGTGGTCCGGCATCGTAAAACGTGACCCAACCATCACAACCTGTGCTGGTAGATCTGCTTCGCTAATTCAACATTAGTGCCGACGAGCATATTTCGGAGAGCATCGTTACGTATGCGGCTGTAACAGCAAACTCCAAAAATACTGCGGAGACAGCGGTTGCTAGACCCCACCGAATGTGTTCTTCATATAAGGAGGAATTTTCGAACCCATACAGTAATACAGCTATAACTGACACTATGTATACTATACAGCAATCGTGCAGCATTTTTGTGTTGTGTCGCTAAAATCGTGCTAAATTGATTGGCCAACGTTAGTGAGCTGCATGCTGAAACACGCTGAAGTCACACTACCATTTCTATTTCCACCCCCCATATATGTCTATGCCTGGGCAATCTGACAGTATATTAGCCCACATGCAGTATCTGACTGTGCGGCACTTTGTCTGGATCAGGCTTGTGTTTTCATACCATCATACCATACCTTTGAGTAACGGCACAAATGTGCAATCGTGTAGTACCTCTGGGCTGTGCAGCTAAAACTGTGCTAAATTGATTTACCGCCGGCAGTGGGTGCATGCGAAAACATGCTGGAGTCTCATTGTCATTTCTAATCTATTTTTATTTTTCAAATCTGACTGTTTCACTTAGACCTTGTGGCTTAGGGCCACAGACACTTATCAATTGGTAGTCTTCGCATGTTACCAATAGCTAGTGATATTTCCATTTCCACGGCGCGTTTGTTACCTCAAATCTCACGGTCACGCACGGATTATCTTTGATTAGGAAGCTAAGACATTTCCTATCAGCTTCGTACCCTAAACCACTCGGTAAGGCGCGGCGCTGTTCGAGTAGAGTAAAGGATTCAGCAGAGATCCAGCGGTGTGACGATTGACGAGAGACTTCGCAGTGCTCTGAAGCAGTCTTTGATTGCTTTCTAAAGTAGTACCAATGACGATCCGGTCGATTTTTTTAAAGGGAAACCCATAGAGTTCCCCCAGTCTGACTTTTACTTCAGGCAGCAAAAAAGCGTTTGTGTCTAGTTTGGGACGCTTTAGTTTGTGTTTAGCTCCGAATTGAAGGCTGATTGTTTCGCACACTAAAGCGTGATCAGAATCTACACTGGTACTCCAACAAGATCTGTAATTTTTGATACTACCTCGCCACCTGTAGCTTGTCGCGATTTGGTCAAGCAAGCGCCTAAGTGCGTTGTGATGGGAAGCGCCAGGTAGCTAGATGGTGTTTGATATATAGAAAATTTGTGGCAGCGAGAAAGAGGCTGTGGTCGTCAATCTCTTTCTATTGTCTTTCGATTGTTTGACATCTCATACTTTCCTCCAATGAAGCGCTCAGACTGCACTATACATCCAACTCATGCATTAAAATAGCTGGCAAGCACTATTATATTGCCTCAGCGTGCTTTCATTAAGAGAGAATGAAGTCATCCGTAGAATTCGTCCTTTACCTCCACTGCCCCCACAGTTCGTAGGTGCATACGCCGAGATCTCTCGCCGACGTCTCTCGTCGCTGTTTATTCACTCTGCTGTAACCCTGAAATCTCGCGGAACAGTCTTCTATTAACGGGTATTCAATCTAAAAAGGGAGGTTTCCGTTTTTTGGCTAAGAATAATTCCAACACCAGCTAGACCGGTAGAAGAAGCAACAGAATCACTGGACACACGTAACTAAAACCTACTCTCAAGAGGCATAGGTGAACTCAGTTAAAGTACCGAATCAATTTCACGAAGACCGATTTATGATAGAAAACATATATCGATTTTGTTCAGATGGTGTTCGCCGAGCTTGTGTAGTTGTTGGTGGACGTTTCGTCATCAAGCTAGATGACATCATCAGCAGAACTTCTTTCGAAGTGACTTGAAATTGGTATTCATTGGTTTTTATAAGGTCGGTCTGTCCGTTCACCATCACGCCCGTTGGTTGGTGGAATCCATGTGTTGCATTCTTGTCCATCGGGTTTTCATTGATCCATAGGTTGTAGCCAATTGGAGGTGCTGGTTAATAGATGTCGTTGTTGAGTGCCACGCTTCGATGAATTTTCGCGCTCGTCGGTCGTTTTCTTTGGCCAAAATCCTCGCGTTGTCCCAATCAAACTGGTGTATTGAAATCAGTGACCTTGGGTCGTGCCTTCGTACAGCTAACCGGTGTTTGTGTATTCTTGTGCTTAGCTTGCGGCCGGTTTGTCCGATGTAGTTCTTCTCGTAATCTCTGCACGTAATCTTGTAGACAATATTCGATTGTTCTTCTTTTGCAACTTTGTCTTTCATATTGTTGAAGTGGTTACGTTGACACGGGTTTGTGCGCGACCTCTATTCCAAATGGCCGGAGGACCCGAGCTGCGACCAATGAAAACCCGATGGACAAGAATGCAATACATGAATTCCACCAACTAACGGGCGTGATGGCGAACGGACAGACGGACCTTATAAAAACCAATGAATACCAATTTCAAGTCACTTCGAAAGAAGTTCTGCTGATGATGTCATCTAGCTTGGTGACGAAACGTCCACCAACAACTACACAAGCTCGGCGAACACCATCTGAACAACATCCCCATCCTGAGCTACGTATATTCTCTTCTATTGATGAACATATAGCGATACCTAGTGTCTCTAGGGAGCGGGGTAGCACAGACTGTTGCTCTGGTTGTCGCATGGTACGCGCATTAAACGAAAGAGAGAGCGTTGATAACTGACACCTATCCTAGAACAGTTGGCTGTGACTGTATGCTTTCAGCATTGATGGTAGGTAGCGCATCAGGGAGATAAGATGAGTATGGTATATGGTATGAAAGCACAAGCCTGCACCAGACAACGTGCCGCACAGCCAGAGACTGCACGTGGGCTACGAACTGTCAGGTTGCCCAGACCTAGACAGATATGAGGAAGAAAAAAGAACAGGAAATGGTAGTGAGACTCCAGCCTGTTTCAGCATGCAGATCACTACCTCTGGCCAATCAATTTAGCACGGTGTTAGCCGCACAGCACAAAATACTACACGAAATACTGATGACGTGTGCATGCTAAATGGGTTCGGAAGAGTAACTTTAGGAGAGTTCGTAATGAGTGTATGCGACATTGCCATAATCGTTGAGAGTCAGCATTACACCAGTAGCATGTACTGAATGCTTAACTGCCACAGAACCATGAAAGTAAAATCCTAAAAGATGGAGACGGGTGGGACTCGAGTAGTTACAGATTCTATGAAATAATAAGCACAAACAAACCGAGATGAAGTGCCTACACCTAAAATGGAAAATGCATTCAACCAAGTTTCGTGAACAAGTAGAGCTACATCAACACGACAGCTTCCTTGCGGCTTTAACTGTCATGTATCATGACAAGATTTCTTCGTCAGTCTACTTGTTAACATACAAGGTTAAGCAAACACTGAACACGGTTACGGGATATATCCGGAAGCGTAACTAGCCAATGCGATATCTGATCGCGGGGACCACAGCCCGGAAGACGTGCTGTGCCGACTTTGGAAAGGTTAATTTCCAATCAAAACAGGTGGTATGGCATCGGGGCCAGCAGCCTTGAATCGATTCATAGATTCGATGCATGCTTCAATTTCTAAATCACTGGGGGATCTATGCTAACAGGCCAAGGATCATATTGCTTCAAATGAGGCATTGAATCCGTTGCAGATAGCAAGCAAATTGTTCTTGAAAATGTTCGACCCAGCGTGTGAGGCGACTATTCTTATTGGTGATAAGAGTACCATCGCCTACATAAACTGGAAGAGTTTGTGTACGTTACCAGCATAGTTTGCTATTTTCATTTGTTCGACCATATTTGGCCACCACTTTTCTTTCTCTAGTCTTAAGCGCCAATCAACTTCATTTCTTGAACTGCATGGTGAGATATTTTTTACCATAATGCGTTTCCCATTCAACGGCATCGTACCAGAGAACTTTAACTAGAATCTACATCGCACAAGAGCATCATCATCACAATCAATGCAGATATTCTACAAGAAGCGGTAGTCCTCAATGCACCCTCGCCAGTAAGCATTTATAGCAATATGGCCGGCTTGGGCCGAAGGCTGACTTCGATTCAGTGAGCGACATGTTGCACATTGATATCTAATTGTAATTTGGACACATCTAAGCGACCCAGTCTGGCATTCGTGTCTCCGGCTATAACAAAATATCGGAGCTTTTCGTACATCCGGTTGCTTAGGAATAGGAAGCCATAATAAATATTGGATACGTCAGGGTTAATCACGAATGTGATCGCCGATCTCCGATAGCATCTGAGTAGCGCGAATGCCTTCATGGAGAATTCAGCTTCAGTTTATAATGAATCAGATACTGGTACTTCAATATCTCGCTCGTACTACACAGACTTGATAGTAGAACCACCGAGGGTGTATGGCCACAACGCCGGCCCAGGAGTTTTACAATTCATTGGACGAATCGGTTACTCCTACATGATGGACCAGTTCCCCAACTGATTCAGTTTGCATGCAACCCCAGCCTTCCTTGCGCCAATTGCGACCTCAAAGTGTAGGTTATCAGTAAAACGCGAGCACGTCCGATTTAAAACAGCGGGCAGTATCATAAATTAACATTATAGGTGTGAACATTATTTACGATACTTATGTATGTATGTATGACGGCAGAAGCGTGATCCAGGCAAAATGCCACACAATCATAGACTGCATACTGTCAGGTTGCCCATGCCTAGACAGATGAGAATTGGTTCCTTACGCTGAACTTGGAAGGATGACTTCCTTAGATACAGAAATCCACGTGTACAAGTTCGTGAGATACTTTAGGAATCCTACCCAGTTGAATATGTACTCAAAGGATCGGTTGTTGGCTTACGCTTATTTTTGTTATTCATTATTCACGGGTAAAGGGTTATAATCACTGTTAATACTGTTCGTGGATGGCATCAAAACATTCCGCGTGGTTTACTGTCTTTCCTACATTAACGATTTGCAGTCCGATTTAGATTTACTTCACTCCTGGTCTGTTTCAAACCACTTGCCGTTCATTACGCGAAAATGTCGTGCACTGGGGATACGAAGATACGAGCCAAGATTGTTGTGCATCGTGTTAAAATCGTTAGCAGATGTTAAAACCGTTCTTCTATCCGCTTACATGCTTCGAAACATCTCGTCCTCCATCCGTATATTCCCCGATATATCATGGGCAGATAGGCAAGCGAAAAAGCAAGAGAATTACGATTGGAAACACGAAAGTGACAAAATAGCATCTTTGTTCATGGCGTTCCTGAATTGAATGATAGTGATGCTGACAACAACACCACTCATGATTGCGAACAGTGGCGCTTCTTACAGCAATTGAGTAAAATTACCGATACCTTAACTACTTCCCTGATGCGTTTGCCAGCTTCTCCCAGCTACAAAGGATCTGGTCCTCGCATACTTAAGGTCACCTTTCAATCTGAATCTATCGCGAATGACGCTTTGCAACAATGGTATTGACAAAGGCATTGTGCTCCAGCAGAAGTTCGTCTTCGCTCGGCCCTGGAAAAGCGGATTAACAGTAAACCGCGATTGACGCCACCGCTTCCATTAACAGAAACGAATATGGTGCAGACGGACTCGACGAACCAAAAAAACTCACAAGAGCCGATTCAAACGGGATCGGCGGTCTAGATATTCGTATAAATGATGCTGCTCCTAACCTTACGCGTGAGGGCTTGAACTGTCTCTACACGAACGCGCAGGGTTTACTCAGCAAACTTGCAGAACTTCGCTTGAGGCATGCTGCTCGACATTTTGACATAATAGCTGTATCCGAAACGTGGCTAAGCTCTTTGATCACTGACGCCGAGGTTTCTCTCACTGATATGTCCATTCTCAGGAACGATCGTCCAACTAAAGGGGGCGGTGTTCTTCTATACTATAATTCACGTCTTTCTTGTGAGGTTCTCCCGCAAGAGCAACTTAGCGTGGTGGACTCACTTTGGTGTCGCTTGCAACTTAAAATAGGGACTGTGCAATTGTTGCGGTAATATATCGTCCACCGAATACTCAACGCCCCATTGATGATGTCATTATTGCATCCATTCGCTTCGCCTTATCACTAACCCACTCGCACGCATTGCTGATGGGGGATTTTAACTCTCCTGAAGTCGTCGGCGAACCCAGCCCAAATACGTTTTCTGCGGATCTGGATGATTTCATCAGCAGTCATCCTTTGTACAACCACGTTAATGTTGCTACACGCTTTCGGAGTGGCGATTGTCCATCTTTACTCGATCTAGTGCTGACTAACGAGGAACTGATGGTAGAAGAAATTCATTATGAACCGCCCTTAGGGAAGAGCGACCACGTCGTCCTGACATTTTTTTCCGTTTCTTACGCCGAATTCCTTGACGAGGAGGTACCCCTGGTACGGGTAGTTACGGACTACAAGGCGTTTCAAGAAATTGTCACTGCTAACAATTTCAACTTCATGTTAAATGGCGATCCTGAGCTCACCTGGTCCAGATTTGTCTCCCAGTGGCACTGTCTACTGCAACAATCATCGACTTCCAAAACAGACAAACGACGTATCCTACGTACTTTCATTCGTAGTAGAACTCGTAAGTGGATCTGCTGCAGAAACGCCGCTTGGAGTAAGTTCCGATCGGAAGAGTGTGCGCGAAATTGGGAAGCATATCGACAATTACGCAACCACTGTACGTCTCTAGTGCGTCAAGATAAGCTGGATTACCATAACAAGTTAACTGCACGGTTTCTGAACAACCGAAAACTGCTATACCGTCATATAAATGACAAAAGAAAAGTGAAACCTGGAATCCCCCCACTGAAAATTGAAGGCGGCTCCACATCGACTTCTATGGAAGCCGCAAATACACTGAAGGATCACTACATGCCGGTATTTCAGAATTGCCAACCATCTTCGTTGAATATCACCCCCACCTAGACTCTCTACTATTCTGTTCACCGCTGAACGTGTATATAAAAAGATCATGCAGCTCCGTGAAAATTCATCACCTGGAGTAGACCGGATTACACCGAAAGCATTGCGTGCGGTTGCTGTGCAACTTTTTGAACCACTTTCCATGTACTTCCAACGTCTGTTCGATATCTCCCATGTTTCCGAAGATTGGAAACAGGGGATCATAACCCCGATATATAAAGGTGGAAACCGCAGTGATCCTGCAAATTACCGCCCAGTCACTCTGCTCCCTGACCAATTTATTCCCTCGAACCCCATTCTGACGTTTTTTTCTCTATCCTATTTTTCGATCCACTGTAAACACATCCTGTGGTTATTTGAAGCTATGTGCTTATTTTACCATAAATATACTATTGTACTATTATTGTACTGTGCTTTCCAAAGTAATGGAATCTATTGTATCCGATGATTTGATGGCTTTTATGGAAAACACGAATGCTGTCGCCATCGAGCAACATGGGTTTCGCCGCGGACACTCCTGTACAACAAACTTGCTTCTGGCGCGGGACAGCTGGACCAAGGCTGTCGATGCGGGCCATGGTATCGACGTTATATACTTGGATTTCTCCAAAGCTTTTGACCGTGTTAACCATGCTATTTTACTGCAAAAGCTTGGCCTACTTGGAATTGATAACCCACTCTTGTCTTGGTTA
>JACCGJ010003051.1:0-19340 GCA_013407085.1 Atriophallophorus winterbourni | reverse complement strand
TGAGAGGTCAGCTGATGGAGAATTAAGAATAAGAAGTTGTCTATTAGTTCAGTTTAGTTCAGTTGCACAGGACAGTGAGTGGCTAACGAGCCAATCGAGCGTCCAGAATTTCTTTTGGTGGAAAGCTGCGGAGAAGCAACCGCCACTGTCAAAGCGTTTATTCTTATTGTGATTTGGATATCCTCGGCGATCGCGACGCTAGGGATTATCCTAGTTGTATTTAGAAAGCACCTCGTTATGAATGATGCTGGAAAAATAAAAATAAATTTCTCTTCACCAGTACGGTGAGAGCTCAGCTAAAGAAGGGTTGTCTATTTATAAAAAAACAGAACTCTAATATTTACTTAAATACCAGACAACGCTAAAAATGGTAAACTACCTAATCTTGCATATAAATTAGGGGGTGAATTCAGGAAAAAGCTTACCCCAGATGAGGTCTAAACCGTTCTTAAAACTCGCGACAGAACAGCAGGATATAAGTTCTTCTGGAAATTTACCACCCTGAGGCTGAAAAGTTTTGGGGGACTCTAGTCTACATCGCTCCTTAGCAAGTTTGAGTGAATGTCCGCGGGTGCCAAGCTCGGAACTTAAAGCAAAGAAATCGTTCTTTATAACCCCACTTAACCCCTTCAAGATCTTGAAGGTTTCAATTAAGTCACCTCTCAAACGACGGTGCGTAAGTAAGAAAAAATCCGGAGACTTCAAGCGTGCAGCGAATGGTTTTCCTCGCTGCTGCGGAGCAGCGAACGTGCCATCCCTCGCGTGCACTACATTGATCGCTAATCATAAATCGATTATTAACCGTGAACAAACTATTGATTAATCATCAATGAAGATCGATATTTCGTGCATATTGTGATTATCATTCGCTGTACAACTTTGTGTTATTCATTCATTCGGAAAATACACGAGTTCGAGTTCAGTTGTGTTTTCTGACTGACGGCTGGGCCAGTGCAACACCCCACAGTTATAACAATTGGCGACGGGGATAAACCTTCAAAACAGTTGCGGGATGAGCCTGAATAAAGAAATCGTTCTCTTCATCAGAAAATCTGAGAAACGCCAAATCAAACTATTTGATGCTTTCTTGTCGAAACTTAATTTGAATACTCAAGAACATGCAGAACCGCATTTAAAAGAAACATTAGTAAAGAGCATCCAAGAATTCAATTATGACTCAACCTCAGGTATCACTTTTCAAGCATGGTATGCACGTTATGAAGATATAATTATTGTCGATGGTCGACGAAGACGCAAGAGTCAGATTATTGATGCAAAAGCTCGGCCCTACAGAACATTCACAATATTACAACTTCATTCCCCCTAAAACTCCAAGAGATTTTACCCTTGAAGAGACAGTTACCAAGCTTAAATTCATGTTTGGCGAAAGATCTTCTCTTTTCAACTTTCGGTACAATTTTCTCAAAATAAACAAAGCATCAGATGAACACATTTTATCGTATGCCGGCTGAATCAACCGCGAATATGAACGATTTCAGTTAAAAAGTATATCGCATGATCAGTTCAATTCACTCATTTTTGTTTCCGGATTAACTTCATCAAGTGATGCCGATACTCGAAAAAGACTGTTGTCGAAACTGGACACTGCCCAGCTATCTATTGAAGAGCTCACGACAGAATACATACGCTTAATAAATCTTAAGGAAGATTCAAAAATGATTCAGACAGCCACAACGTCAAACGAGGTTTCAATTGTTGACGAAATAACGAAATTCCGACGAGACGGTCAGAAAATGTTCAACCAAATGAGATCATCAAAACCAAGAACACCCTGCTGGAATTGTGGCCAGTGGCACTTTGCACGTTTTTGCCCGTTTAACTCAAAACGCTGTAAAACTTATGGCAATTATAGACAAAGAGAAAACAGTGGCTATACGAATTCCCAGAGAAACCTTAACAGAAGGCAGTCAAATGTTGTATTCTCTACCAATAGTGAGTCGTTCCGCAGTCTTCAAAAATATATTTCCATCGAGGTAAATGACCAGAAGGTAAAATTACAATTCGACACGGCCTAAGATATCACAATCATCTCACGAAAAACTTGGAAATCTATTGGTAAGCCACAACTGCAGTCTACATATCGCATTGCTAAGAACGCCTCAGGAAATAATCTCGCGTTTCTCGGTGAGTTGACATGTATTTTCAAGTTTCGAGGTCAACAATGTTCTGGTGTGTGCTATGTGGCAGCTAACGATCACCTAAATGTTTTGAGAATAGATTGTATAGAAATGTGGAAGTTATGGGATGTGCCGTTTAGTACCATTTGCAATCAAACTGAGAGTCGTGGACGCGGCCGTCCCTTCAGAGTGCGTGGTTTTGCATACACATATTACCGAGAACCATCTGGTCAATTTAAAAGTCAACGGTCTGGACTTCTCGGCAATGAGCAATCTCCGGGCGGTCACGCTGGAAATGGTACAGAGGTTCTCGAGGCAAACGAGAATGTTCAGCCAATTAATGCAGCTGATGCGTCGCACGAAAACACTGAAGTGCCAGAAGAACCAAAGATGTATACCCTCGAAGAATACAAAGCAATGCGTTCATCAACGAAGCCTGTGATCACTTTGGCAACGAATGGTACACGAAAAGCTAATGATGAAAAAGACGTTTTTAAAAACATGGTGGAACACTGCAAAATTGTTGAGGTTTCGGAAGAGAAATATTTGAATGAGCATCAAAGCAATGAAATTCCGGTGGAGGATAAATCTGGAATCAACGTTAGATTCACGGATCGTTTGAATAAAAGTGGTCGACCACCTCGCGGAATCGGAGGTAGTGGATTTGAGCGTGGACGTGGCGCACCAGGCCCACGTGGTGCTCGCGGAAGAGGCGGGCCAAATGCATTATCTGGTTTTAGAGGTGACCGCGGAAGAGACATTGCTCGTAGGTCACATTTTAAAAATCGAGCAACACCGAATAAACTGTCACCAGCCGAATGTCTTCTGGGACGACCCATACGAACAGCAAATGAGGCCATGCTACCAAATACTAATCCACGATCTGACACTCAATCAAACCCCGACGCAACCATTAAACACAAAAGAGTCTACAAGTCTGGAGATACGGTTTATGTACGCATGTTCTGAAGAAATGGCTCATACTGGGAGCCTGCCGTTATACAACCTGTCGGAACCATTCTTTATAAGGTATGTTCTGGGGGAGTGATACAAACAAGACATATCAATCATATCAGAAGCCGCCAGACGAAGTCCAATGAAAATCAGACCGAAAATTGTGAAACGCCATCACACTTATTACTAGACACGTTTGGCTTGCCACAGTCCGCATCACAAGACACAGAGCCGATAACGGAGCCGAACGCCAACACGAGCAAACCATTAAGAATATCGCAACGCATGCGATACCCTGTGGATCGACTGAACATCGACCCTTACAGAAAAACCTACGTGAACAGACTTCGGAAAAGGGAGGTGCTGCGGAGCAGCAAACGTTCCATGCCTCGCGTGCACTACATTGATCGCTAATCATGAATCGATTATTGACCGTGAACGAACTATCGAACTATCGATCATCAATCAAGATCGATAGTTCGTGCATATTGTGATTATCATTCACTCTACAACTTTGTGTTATTCATTCATTCGGCCAATACACAAGTTCGAGTTCAGTTGTGTTTTCTGACTGACGGCTGGGACAGTGCAACACCCCACACTCAGCTGACTCTCAATCATGTGAGTTGCGAGACGCTGTACGCTTTCGAGTCGAACGATGTCCTTCTTGTAGTAAAGGCGTCACACCTGGACACAATATTCTAAATGCGGCCGAATTAATGCCTTGTAAAGGGGCAGGAATACATTGGGTCTTCTGCTGGATAACACAGATCTCAGTCGAAAAAGCACTTTGCGAGCACGATGAGCTGCATCGGTGCATTGGTCCTCCCATTTGAAGTCATTCCTAACTAGAACTCCCAAATACTTAACACGCTGTGTGAGAGAATCGCCTGACAGCTGAACTGAAATCTTTTCAACCAGTGCTGATAAGAGTTGGCTCTTATTAAGGTTCTGTGGGAGGTCCCACTGGTATGACCAATTTATGACTCGTTCAAGTTCGTGCAACAAGGTATCTTCATCCGTTGATCCGATGAATTTCACATCATCCGCGAAAATGAAGCATGGGCACTTCGAAGCAGACGACAAGTCATCGATGAAAAACAGGAATAGAAGAGGACCGAGGATTCAAGGATTTAAGGATTCAAGGATTTATGGTTAAAAAAGTTAATACTTTACAACACCACAGGATTACGGTATGAATAAAAACAGAAAAAATACAGTAGTATAAAAGTAAAAGTGAATATCAAATGTAAGGCTCACGAATGTTGTTCTTTTGTATATGAGTCTAATTTCGATTTAAACGTCGCCAGGCAAGGAGAGTTCACCACATGTTGGGGTAGGGAATTCCAAAGAAATATAGCACGTACGGCGAAAAATGGCGCCGACAATCAATACGGGAACTTGGAACGTAAAGGGATAAGGTATGTCTGCGTGTCACTTTCCCATCACACACATCGAGCAAGTGTTTTAGTGGATGTCCTTCAGTAGACACAATTCTATATGTCAGAATAATATCGCGTCGTATCCTCCTTTGGGTAAAGTCGCATAGACCCAGACGTTGCAATTTTTCGGTGTACGGCACATTGCGAAGACCAATCACTAACTTTGTTGCTCTATGATAGATTTTATCGAAGAGAGCAATGTCTTTTCGCAGCCAAGGAGCCCAGACCTCTACCGCATACTCCATCGTAGGGCGAAGGTAGACATTCATTATCCTTGGTAAGGTTACCAGAGAGAATCTTCCAAATATTCTTAGAAAGATACCCAACAATCTGTTTGCCCGTCGATATATGTTCTGGCAGTGCACTGTGCTCTTTAGGTTCCCGCTAATCCACACTCCAAGATCTTTTTCCAACGAGCTCCATGCTAGGTTTTCAGTTCCTAATCGATATGTCCAAGGAACATTCTTGCCAAGTTGGAGCATCTTACATTTCTGTATGTTGAATGACATGTCATTCATGACCGCCAAATTCGACACGCTGTCCAAATCCATTTGCATTTTCTCACAATCCTCTGCAGAACTTATTGGCGTCCACATTTTCATGTCATCCACGAACAGGACCATTTCGGACGATATAAGGGGGGTAAATCATTTATGTACAGCAGAAAGAGGAGCGGGCCTAGCACAGATCCTTGTGGGACACCACTGGTGGTTTTGAACGTTTGAGATAGCGCTCCGTTAACTTTAACTTGGGCGTCGCGATCAGAGAGATAGTCGCACAACCATGAGAGGAGTGGATCACATATTCCTAAACGCATCAGATTTAGAAGAAGCAAATGATGATTGACTCTGTCAAAAGCTTTCGAAATGTCTAGGTAACAGATGTGGATGCGAGAACTTCTATCCAACTCATTTGTCCAGTCGTCCAACGCTATGAGAAGATTCGTTAGACACGAGCGATAAGATCGAAATCCATGCTGCACTGGCGAAAACAAATTCTGCGATTCAAAGTGTGCAACCATTATTTCGAGACTATACGTTCCATGAGCTCAGCAATTTCAGGTAAAATTGAGACGGGACGATAATTTCCAGCGTCAGATCGGCAACTGCCTTTGAAGATACTGACCCTTGGGGTACACCACTCATCACGTCGGTTTGATTCGACAGCGTAGATCAATCTCCAGAAGGCGGTGATTTATGGAATCGAAAGTCTTGCTGAAGTCTAGCTAGAGGGCTTCGACAGGCTTCCCTTCATCCATGCTTTTCTTCTTCTTCTGAATCCCAGGATCAAGAATGAATTAAAGAGCTCGCATAAAGGTTCTGTAAGCACTTGAGTGAGATTCTTTAGCATAATCGAGTGGATACCATCTGGTCCCTCTGCTTTGTTGACGCGAACATGGATAAGTGCTTCATACACCTCCGGTTCCATGAAGGACAACTCATCTAGTACAGGAGCATCAGGTAGTAGATTAAACGAGTTGGACGGAGCATTTAAAAAAATTATCACGTCTCTAAACGCCACTGAAGAACCTGTAGAAGGCATTCGCCTTAGATAGGTCGTTATCGGCTACTTTTCCGTCCTCCAGATTCAAATCTCCTATCCTCTCCCTGGTTTTTCCTTTCGATTAAGCGTAGCTATAAAATCTTTTGCGATTGGATTTAGCATTCCTAGCTGAGGATAACTCAAACTCCTGTTTCAGCAAACGCTGTATTTTAACACAAGCGTTTCGAGCGGTTTTGTATCTGACCCAAGCACCAGAAGTGAGATATAACTTATATTGCCGCCATAAACCATCTCGTTTACGGGTAGACTGACGAACTCGAGGAGTCCACAAGGGCGGCCTATGATGCTTTTTCACGATTTGCAGTGAAGCGTGCTTGTCTTGCAACTCTATTACAAATTCTATGCCAGTTTTCACTAACATTGAAATCTTTAGAGACATGGAAGAAAGATTTTGAAGTCAGTAGGAGAAAATCCCATTCTTCAAGCCTGGAATTGTGTCTAAGGCGAGCAATAGGTTTGTAAAAACGCAGTACCTCTTCGAAGTTTATCATTATATTTTCGCTTTTGCCGAGCAGTTAGGTATTTTCGAAGTCTAACGGCTTCAGGCTAAGACGATAATACCAAATCGAGAGTGGATGGAGTACATCCAATACGAAACTTCGTAGGATAACTCACATGCTGACGCAACGCATGATCATGGAGTCATTCGAAAAACATTTCGGATTGCTTGGTGACTAAACATACAGAGACGGCCCAATTTATGTGTAGAAGGTTGAAATCACCTAAGATTAGTACGGTGGGAGCTGATTGAAACAATCTGTCGAGCGTCTAAATCAGCTGTGTTATCTCCTGCTGGGCTGCACTGGGTGTGACGTAGACACCAGCAATTGCGAGGGCTGACTTGTAGCAAGTCAAGATACTCGTAACAATTTGGACGTTTTCACTGGTTAGGGATATACCCGTTCCCTATTGTGCTAGCCATACTTTAGGAGGAGTGCAACGCAACCGCCACTCCTTTCGTCAGGTCTATCGCATCTAATGACGAGATACTGCGAGCTGATGTTCATTGGCACATCATCAAACGCGGAGAGCCAGGTCTGTAAAGACCAATGTCGTTAGTTAACGCGTAGATCCCCCGTCCCTAGTTCGACAAATTCAGAACCACGATTTGGGTTTACTACTGTACTGTAATTAATGACAGTTACAATAATAATGGTATGCAAACCTCAATTATATCGGAACGCACCGGTACAATGGAGTCAAAACTGCAGCAATAATAGATTCAATGAACATGACGACCTGACGCATTAAAACTGAAAATAGTTAATTTACCAATGTTGTCATCCAAATTTCTGTATCAAACAACAAATGACGCACAAATTGGTGTCCAAATTGAAACAATAAAATGAGCCCACATACCACGTGCAAAAATATGTGGAATTTAATGGCAGCCGAGCAAAATCAATTAGTTCAACAAAACAAAAAATGTGTACAAGTGGATCGAACAGTATCAAAAATGTATACACAAATAGGTAAAACCGTGAAGAATTAGGAAAAATCAATTTGTTTAAATAGAAAAATAAGAAGGAATTTTACACAAAATTTTGTCATTTACACCGCCCGCCAAATTCCTTCGAGAGCTAACTTCTGAATAAACAAACTGATTGCTCCCACCTTCCTAACTACCCGACCCTGAATAAAGCAAACTTGCAATGACTCTATTTAGTGGCGAGTCACACACGTCACGTCGCATCGCCATCATTGGACACATGTGGCTTTTTATAGGGAAATTGTTTGCCGGACTAAGACCCACCACGTCCTCAGGTTCTGCCGTTCTCCCTTTGAGAAGTTTGAGCTAGCCCCATCTGCGCCGCCACGCCAGACTCCGAGCATTCCTCTTCTTGTGCTCCTTCCAGCAGATGAACATCAAAAATCAATAGGTCAGTAATATTATGCCTTTCAGGAATTATAATGGGATGAATGCTTTCATCTGCAAGATCAGAATGCCTCAATCACTTGCTAACTTTCCAAATACCTTGATAAATAAATGGGCGTAACTTCTTCAATGATGACAATCGAATAATTTCTGCTTCGGCATTTCGGAATTCGTCTAATCCGATCTTGCCTACCGATAAAGATCCATTGGAACAATGACCAAACATGATAATAACATAACGCTTGGAACGGATCAGCCATGCAATCGAGCGTACAAGCCGTTTCTAACTAGATAATCGACGAAGAATGACGTCTATTCCACACTCTGACTCAACCGAAGTAATGTTACAATTGGCACGTTTGAATTCAATTCGTTCGCTGCACTGTGGATCAACTACTTCAGGCCACATATCAATGGTTTGTTTCAGGAAGTCGGGGCCGTTCAACTAAAATCCCAATCGAGACAATTCCATAACACCTCTGGAGGTCAAATCAGCCTGATTAAATCGTGTACCAACAAGCCTCCACTGGCAAGGTATCGTGTGTTCATGTATGAAGGTCAAACCATTCGCTACGAACGTTGAGAAACGACACGTTCGATTGGTAATATAATACAAAACGGTCATCGAATCAGTCCAAAAGAAAACGTTTTTGACAAGTTCACCAAAGGCGGATTTCAGAATCAGATATACACGTACCGCAAGTACAGCTGCTGCTAATTCCAACATAGGAATCGATACCGCTTTCAATGGATTCACTCGAGATTCTGAAAATAATAGACGAACCGTTGACATGACCGAATCATTATACAAACGTCCATATGCAACAGCGCCATGGCCAGATTCCGAAGCATCGCTTAAAACGTGAGGACTCAAGGACGACATACTCTCATTCATTTCGCTAATGCGTCTTGGAATACGTAACTCCTTGATTGCATGCATGCTACTGATCCACTTATCACACATTAGTTGAAGATCATCACACATCGTCTCGTCCCAACCCAAAGGTTTTCTGCAACAATTTTGTAGTGAAACCTTCCCAGCAAAAATCCAAGGACTCATGAGGCCAAGTTGGTCATACAACCCACTTACAACTGACAACAAACTTCGTTTCGTCGTTGGGCGTTTTGACAGATTCAGATAAAACGCGACTTCGTCAGTGTCTGCATCTTATTAAACACCCAGCATTCTTTCGGTTGGAAGCTTATCTTGGCTAATAACTCAAACATTAGGTGCGCGTTCGTCCTCCGGCACATCTTCAAGTAAATTACGATAATTAGAAATCCATTTTGTCAAACGAAACCCTCCTATTCGTAACAATGCAGACAACTGCTTCACCAAGGATTTTGCTTCGAGTTTAGTAGGCACTGATATCAAACAGTCATCCACATAAAAATTTCTTGAAACATAGTCTCCGATTTTCTTTTCAAACAGACGCCCGAATTGCTCAACCGTTTTGCGCAGTGCGAACGTTGCGCAGAATGAAGACGACGTTGCACCAAAAGGATGAACCGTCATCCGAAACCTTTTAATGGGACCCGAAATGTCATTTTTGTCCCACCAGAGAATTCGAAGAGCATCTCTATCATTTTCTGGCACCTTTACCTGTAAGAACATTTCTTCGATATCAGCGGCGACGGCATAGGCGTGTAAGCGGAAGCGTATCAACACGTCGATCAAATTTGTTGTCAGATTTGGTCCTTGAAGTGGGGCATCATTCAACGATACACCGTTGTGTTTATCAGCACAATCGAACACAATTCTTAGCTTCTCTGGTTTCTTAGGATTGAAAACAGGATGGTGAGGCAAATACCAAGCATGATTCTCATCTGCATTACTCGGAACGGTTTCGATATAACCAGTAGTCAAATGATGTGCCATTATCTTGTTGTAGCGTTCGAATAACGCACTGTCACGTTCGAATCGACGCCTCAGGTAGCCCAAGCGCTTTTCCGCTACCCAATAATTTGCGGTTAGTTTACGTCTATCACCTTTCCATAGTAGCGGCACCTGGAAGTGACCGTCAAAAAATTATGATCGTTTAACTAGAGAAAATGCTTCTTTATCCTCACGCGATCGTTCCTTGCCTTCTGTGGCAATGTCCGCAAATTCAGTATTGTATAGCCTCCTGATACATTCATCGATGGACCCTTCATCCGTAGAAGAATTTAAACTGCAGACATTTTCGAGTTTCGGCATGCCGGTCCTTGCAAAATCCAACCCAACAATGTTTTCGCTGCAAATTGACGGCGCCTGCCTCCTAACCGCTGTTCCAACGCCCAATGCGCTTCCGAAACGTTACATCCAATCAGCAAGGTTATTTCTTGTCCAACATTCTCCGAGAATCTTAGATCCTTTAAATGATCATATCTTGCGATGATACTATTCGAGGAATTCGTTGTTACTTCAGGTAACTTGGAAACCGTGTAAGCTTTGGCAACATGAATTACTTCATCCCCGTCAACGGAATGTACATTGAAACTCAATACTGAACTTTTCAATTTTCGATGCAAACCGAGCGAGGTTATCGACACATCAACTGCAACACTAGGCATACCGAATTTCTCAACAAATCTTTGTGAGATCAGAGTGGTATCCGAGCCATTATTGAGTAACGCTACGACTGGAACAAGCCCCATAGGCGTGTCAATTTTAACCGTCAGGTAACCCAGGCTTACTGCTGGACTGAGAGCACTAGCACTGTAATTAATAGTTTTTTGTTGCTCACTTATACGATTATAATGTAGAGACGAATGGTGACGTCAACCACACCCTTCGACGGAGCAAACAGTCAGAACCTTGCAGTCGCATGCTAAATGAAACCGGTTCAAGCAAACGTAGCACATACCGTGTTGCTTAACAATAGCCCATCTGTCTTTCACATCAGCCTTCAGATATGTAGAGCAGTTTTCTATTCGATAAGGTCCTTTACACTGGTAGCATTCTATTCGCATTGATGGGGAGTAACTTGTGGTCATGTACACTCTCCGTCCTTCGGACAATTTCAATTTCTCTGATGGCTTAGTTGACCCATTAGTCTCATTAATGAGCAAGCCAAACCTGCTCCTGGCGATTCTCGCTTTGCGGAAGACAAACTCGGATAAACGTGCAAAGTCAACTTCTGACCCATCAGCGGCAATCGCATCTGCCAGGTCAGCCCATTGCTGTTGTAGTCCAGCCGGCAAACATTTGACCAATCCTTCCAAGGTGGTGACAGAGTTTAAGTCTGCTTCACAGCGCATTTGCTCTAAAGCAATCTGACAACTTTCCATCTTCAAAGAAAGGTTTGACATACTATCCGAATCGCTTCTTACTTTGGCTGCTTCACTCAACACCTCGGTTAATAACGAGCGTGCAACGACATGAGGCAGGCCATCATTTCCTGTAGGATGCTGCGTGCTCTTTTATACCCGTCTTCAGGCGACAGCATCACACAAGCATCAATCGCTTTTCGAGCATTGCCTCGGCAATAATACATAAGATATAGCAAACGCTGTCCGGAATCGCAAGTTTTCGATTCTATATAACACTCAAATTGCAGAATAAATTTCCTGTATTCCACCGAATTGCCATCAAATGTAGATAACTCTACCCTAGGCAATGGAGCAACATCGTTGACGACCTTTTGTGACATCTTCACCGCTTCCGACTCAATATGTTGATTAACCGGAACTTCAGCAACATAGTTGTCGTTGACACTGCACCCGCTCAAACGAGCTATCGTCTCCTCAGCAATCACTAAATCTCTCTCTAACTCGAGCTCACGCACAGACGGCCAATGTTCAGAGTCGAAATTAGGACTACCTCGTGATGATATACAAGAGCTACGCGAGGCGGAACGAACAGTGTCACTATCACCATTACAGGCAAGCTTATCAGTAGTGTTCAGACGTTTCGATCTACGTGGTATTATCAAAAATGGCGAAACAAAGAATAAAAAAGGCAAGAAAGTCACCAATGTTTGAACAGAAATGAGTAGATTTACGAGGGTCAAAGTTGATCATCGTTCCGCTGGATTGGCGATCCAATTGACCGTATCCAATTAGGCAATTCGATTTGAGTGCTTCCCGTCAAGTTCGGAAAGAAAACGAATATTTCTCGTCCAGTTGGAGAAGAATCAAAATCCAGTTCCAAATTAAGTACTGTAACGACCAATGTCGTTAGTTAACGCGTAGATCCCCCGTCCCTAGTTCGACAAATTCAGAACCACGATTTGGGTTTACTACAGTACTGTAATCAATGACAGTTACAATAATAATGGTATACAAACCTCAATTATATCGGAACGCACCGGTACAATGGAGTCAAAACTGCAGCAATAATAGATTCAATGAAAATGACGACCTGACGCATTAAAACTGAAAATAGTTAATTTACCAATGTTGTCATCCAAATTTCTGTATCAAACAACGAATGACGCACAAATTGGTGTCCAAATTAAAACAATAAAATGAGCCCACATACCACGTGCAAAAATATGTGTAATTTAATGGCAACCGAGCAAAATCAATTAGTTCAACAAAACAAAAAATGTGTACAAGTGGATCGAACAGTATCAAAAATGTATACACAAATAGGTAAAACCGTGAAGAATTAGGAAAAATCAATTTGTTTAAATAGAAAAATAAGAAGGAATTTTACACAAATTTTTTTGTCATTTACAAGGTCTCAGAAAGCGCTATAACCCTGGGGTGCAACTCAGCCACACGAAAAGAGAGGTCAGCCCACTTATTCCTTATGCTGCACACATTAGCGTATAGCACTGGGGCGCTGGTTTTGCGTGCTTTTAAAAATAATCGTGCTTAGCCCTCGGTCGAAGCACCTGAGAGAGGTGCACGTTGTTTGGCGTGCTACTTAAAGCAGGAGTATCCGGTTCTACAGCCTCTTGCATGGATGTTACGGACCGTTGTCTGAGGATTGAGGCCGCATCCATCGAAGAATAGTTTAGTTCAATTAGGTTCAATTTGCACAGGACATTAAGTGGCTAACGAGCTAATCGAGCGTCCAGATTTCTTTCGGTGGTATGCCATAGAAGAGCGTCCACCACTTCAAACAATGTCTCCACAAATATATTCTGGCATGAGAATAATCTAGAATGCAACAAAAAACCCTCACTAATAGGTGAGGAGATATTAGTGCATTCCAAAGAAAACATGAGGATCATACCAACTCTTCACTTACGGGTAAGAAGGAAGTCCACACAGAGTCGAGTCCATTCTTGAAACCCCGTACCGAAGTAGAACAAACATCTATTTTAGGAAGACGATTCCAGTAATTTACTACCCTTTCACTAAAATAGAACTTACGAACATTTGGCCTGACATGACGCTTAGCCAGTTTTAATGGGTGGCCTCGAATACCCACACTTGGCGCCAGATCATACATTTCACTTGGATGAGTAGTACTTAAACCTGTCATGATTTTGAAGGTTTCGATCAGGTCCACACGTATCCGCCTTCGTTTTAGTGAGAAGAGATCTAGACTCAACAATCGTTGCTCATATGACCCACCTGATTACCCTACAGACAGACGATTAGCTAGGCGTTGAACAACTTCAAGCTTGGCAATACCTTTTTCCAAATAATGTGACCATACTTGAACGCAATAATCGAGATGTGGTATCCCGACCACTTTGTATAATAGTGTGAAAACCTCTAGGGACCAGCAGGATAAAACTGATCGACGGCGGGTTATTTAACTCGCTCCTAGTGAGTTGTACAGCAGATGCACATTGATCAGCCCATTTAAATTCTGCTGAAACCTTTATACCTGACTTGACATCATCCGAAAAACTATAGCAGGGACACTTAAGTGACGCTGCCAAATCATCGATGAAAATGAGGAAAAGTAGCGGTCCCAGTACGGAACCCTGTTGGACCTCAATAACAACTTTTACTTTCGAGGAATACATACTCCATATCATGACGCGAAAAAATCTATTGCTCAAGAAGCCTATTATCCATTTCTTCAGAAGACCATCGATACCCATATAACCCGGTTTTGTTGCAATCAATCTGTGGTTTATCGAATCAAAGGCTTGCAAAAGTCCAAGTAAAAAGCTTCAAGTTGTTGGCCTTCATCTAGCCTCCTACTGACCTCATTTAAAAAACACAAGATGTTTGCTAGAGACCACTTCCCTTTAAGGAAGCCGTGTTGAGCAGAGTTTAGCCAAACAAATGGAGAATGCTTCGTGTAGAGGCTTATTTGGCTCACTCTTCAAACTGATCCGAATTTCTTCGGGCCGACAAAATTCTACCAAACACCCACTTTGCGATTTGAGCGGCTCACCGCTTTCGACCTGGAAAAGAAAGTCGAACGCTAGGCTGAGCATTTCAGCATGTTGCTAAATCGGAAGGCGCCATTGACGGCACTACCAACGGCTGTAACAAGCGATACATATAATGTTTCCTGCGATTACCCAACGCGCTTAGCAACCATCGGAGCCATCGCCGACTAAGAAACAACAAGTCCCTAGGCGAAGACGGCGTATCCTTGAGGTTTACAAGGCTTGCTCTTCCGTTCTGCATGATTTGTATCGTGAGATATAGGAACTAGAGGAGCTTCCACGCAACTGGGGCACTTTACTCTTGATCCCCATCTTGAAGAAAGGTAATGCCTCGTTGTGTGACAACTATCGTGACATCAGTTTTGTCGACATCACCGAGAGTGTTTTGCAGTGATTCTCTTATGCAGCTCCACGGAGAAGCGAGATATACGTACACGACACAACCAAGGCAATTTTTGTTGAGGTCGGGGCTGCGTCGACCAGCTGTTCACATTGCGTCGAATTCACAAACAACGTTACAGTTATCAACAGGCAACAACAGCTTGTTTCATCGACTTCGAAGCCGCCTTCAAATCCGTCAACTTAGATTCATGTGGAGTGTGATGCTGGCGAATGTTAAGCCGGAGAAACTTGTGCGCATGATGCAAGCGTACTATTCATTCACGTAGAGCCGCGTACGCGCATATGGAATGGTTTCCTCGACGTTCGTTATCAGGACTTGTGTCCGGCAACAGTGCCCTTTGTAGCCTGTGCTATTTAACTTCGAGATCAATTTGACAATGAAGCAGGCGCTTTTATATCATGGCGGTGTGATGCTGATTGCCGATTTGGAGTATGTCGACGACATCGTTATCTTGGCAGATGATCCTAAAACGCTTCAGACAGCCCTGAAACGCCTCAGCTCATTTGCTTCTATGCTGAGGCTACGAATGAACACGCGCAAAACGAAGTATTTTACCACCGCCGCTGGGGGTCATCTGCCTCTCAAGATTAATGGTGAGAACTTGGAGATGGTGAACACTTTTCGTTACCTTGGTTCGTCCGTGTTGCCCTCAGGCCAAGCAAGGGATGAGATACCGTCCCGTGTACAAGCTGCGCGCACGGCGTTCTCGCGACTGCGTGGGGTCTATTTAGCCGTAGACAAATCAGACGACGTACAAAGCTGTGCGTTCACTGAGCGGCGATTTGCCCAGTTCTAACTTATGGGTGCGAGACGTGGCCTGTGCAGGTGGAGGATATGCGGAAACTTGAGGTTTTCAACCAGTGGTATATCCGACGCATCCTCAATGTTTGATGGGTTGAGCGAGTAACGAATGACGAGGTTCGTAACAGTTGTTTTGATATCCCGCGCCTGAGTTCGATATTGCTACAACACCGCCTGGCTTAAATCTGCGCGGATCTGGCTTTCGACCGCCCAGCGTGGGTGGCTGCAATCCATGATATCAACGAAGCCGACACATCTTCCAGGGCAAGATAGTCGCACAAAAGAAAAAGTAAAGTAAGCAACGAGCAATCAACTAGATCCTATAGCTAATAAGTTTCTCTAAGATTTTACATAGGATGCTAGTAAGACTTACAGGTCTGTACCTTCAAACTGAGAATCGACTGCCACCTTTATGTATTGGAATCAGATTCTCCAGCTCCCGAATACTCGCAATATATCCATGTTGCAAGAAAGCGTTATAAAGAAGACCCACATGTTCCGCTAGTATTGGCGGCATGTTCTTTGAATTATGGGGGAGAATTTCGTCTGGGCCAGCAGATTTATGGGGTTAGTTGCTGCAAAAGCAAGTTTAAACTCATCATCAGTGAAGGATAACTTATCGAGTGAAGTAACGATATCAGGCCTTTTGATGTATGGCATATTAGGCGAATATATTTGGCGATTAAGCCTCTGAACAGACTGGAAATTTTTGAGAAAGGCCGAAGCCTTTCCTAAATCTGAGACTATTTGAAGTCTGTTTTCCTGGTGAAGGTTGCTAATCCAATCGCGCGTTTCGCATCTGAATTGGGCAAAAATATAGTAACGATTTGGGCACTGCTTTACATTGCGTGCTAACCGTGGTTCAAAGTAACGTTTTGCCATGCGTTGGATTCTCACGGCCTTATTTATGACCATTTTATACCTTGACCAGGACCGTTGTTGTCTGAGAAGCTTTGTAAGTTTTCTAGGCACGGTCCCGCATTCTAATCACACGTCGCATCGCGGGTGTCCATCACTGTCGCTTGTTGCGTTGCTTGATGTGCACCAACGGAACAAACCTATCTTGCAAGGTAGACAGACAGTGGTGTATAAGCTGCCAGTTTGTTGCAATTTCATCACCTACATATTGAGACAAGAGCTTTTCAGCTCCCTCTAAGACAACTTCTTAGTCCACACAATTGAAAATGCGCTTCAGTTTAGGAGGAGGTTTGTTATACCTTAGTACTAGTTGGAAGCTGATCACAACGTGATCATTTTTTCCTGGTGGAGTGGGATAATCTACCTCACGAACCATTTCTTCGCTTGAAGAGATACGGTATAGGAAGCTAAAAGCTTGTAGAAACCGCATGTTGGAATGTGCGGTCGTTCGGGAAAGCATAGAAAGAAATGTTTGAGGTTTCAAACCATTATAGCAGGCCACATTCGCGTTTAACCTGCACCATAAATTGATTTTTGGCCAACTAATGCGTGAACCCGAGAAACACAGCCACACACCACATCCTTCGAAACAGTGTGAGTTGAAACCGTATGTGTTCGGACTTCCGATACTAAGATCTACGAGAGCAATAAAACTGACAAAGCGTTAGCGTAGTTATGATGTAAGTGCGGATGGCACAGAAATGGAAATTACCGTTGCCACGAGCTAGTGAGCTTAAAAAGAAATGCTGCAGGGGTTGTAAAAAAAATTAAAATGGTTCCACCATATAAATGTGTCTCGGGAGTAGGAGATTTCATGGAGGTGTGAATCGTGGAGACCTTTGAAGGAACAGAAAAAAGTGGTTTCAAAAAGCGTGACTGGGAGTGTGTTCCACTGACTGCCAACTCTCACGGAGAAAAAGTTTTGTCGACATTCAAGCCTACTCACTTGATGTAACAATTTGAGCTCATGTCCTCGGAGGTGAGTGCTTGGAGAGGGAACGAATATGTAGTTTCATTGAAGGGAGGGGTCAGTCAAGATCCGGTGGGTAGGTAAAATCTTACCGCGGTGAAGACGGTTGGTAACTGAGAATATTTCCAAACTACTTAGCCGTTCCTCATAAGACATGTTGTGCATGCCATGGGCAAACTTTATCGCAAGTCACTGGGATTTTACAAGAAGGGCACATCTTTGCTGCTAAGCCTGTTCAGCGTATTCCAAGTGTGGAAGGATGTAGACATTCAGCAGTGTCGGGAAGAGAAACCGATCGAACCAGCCGGAAGCCTGGGGATTTAAGCTAATTTTGCGGTCGACCGCAGCTGTGGCTCGTTCGAATTGTGTGGTTGAAACAAAATCGTCCCGGGCGATGATAACAAAATCATTTTCTTGTCGAACACTCTGAAGAACTGTTGTACCTAATTTGTACGCTACATGATCTGAGTGTTTGATGAGAAAACGTGACACTTGGAGGTGATTCCTTAAAGACCAGCTGTAAAAACGATCTAAGTCATCATCTGGGACATGTGAATCCTTTAGCGATTTGATGGAGCGCCAGATTTTGACATAGTCCGCAAATAGGAGGAACGGCGATTCAATGTTTTAGCGAATGTCATCGATGAAGTGTCCAGACCAACAACGGAGCCTTGTGGCAGACCGCACTTGATTAGGAATCAGGCTAAATAGCAGTCACGCACGCGAACACAGAAAAGAGCGGCCGCAAAGGACGTACTTCATCCGGGACAGTAAATATGGCACAATACCGCTGGAAGTGAATGTCATGGTCAACAAGGTAGAATGCCTTGGAGAAATCCAGAAATATTGCATTCACACAAATGCCTACATCGACGGATTCCATCCAACCATCCGGTGCAAGATGTAAGTTGGAAGAGCATGAACACTTGGCGCGAAAGTCCTGTTGTTATGTGATTATTAGTCGATTAGTTTCAAGATGTTAGACAAGGTGGTCAGAGAATATGCTTTTCATGACTTTAGAAATGACTGAAGAAAACACAAAAAAGAGAAAATTTGGGGTTTCGACCGGATGCCGCCTTTAAAGATAGGACAGATAACACCTTCTTTCTAAGCTTCGAAGACGTTGAAAATAAGTGGCAAGTAGATGAGATATTTGCAATGCAGCTACTTTCAGGATCTTAGGGTGGATGCCGTCGAGTCCTGGTGAGGAGCATTGCCGTAGACATGAAATATTCCTATGAATCACATCAGGGATGAACATTATTTCCGGCAGTTTTGTACGTCATGTGAGGGAGAATGAAAATAGGAGAATTTCGAAAAATAAATAGGGTTGAAAATTGAGGCGTAGTGTTTAGACAACAGGTTTTCGCCTTCCGAGTCGGTTGACGTCAGACCGTTTGCGCTGACTAGGGATGAATTCCAACGTTAACTACGCGTCTCTGATTTCCAAATAGGAATACACTTTGGGGTTGTCCAAAAATTTGTTAGAGATGTGCGTAATAATGACATTTGTCTTGGCGGCTGAGATATGTGCAATAATTTCGCAATAACTTATAAATTTTACAGTCGATTCGATTTCGTCCACTCCGGTAACACTGCCATGCCGAGTTTGACTGCAAAGAATGATCTAGGGTTCTTTCGACGGAGGAACTTTTCGTGAATAGCAAGACGTATCAGCGTCTGCCACTGAGTTAGAAACGTGGTCCATGCAATATCCATCCTGTCAAACAGTAAGATATTCCATGAGTTGGCTGAGGCGAGTTGTTGGGAGAGGCCTAGATAGGTAATCCAGCGGCTTTTAGAACGAGGTTCGTTGAAGTAGTCCATGAAGAGAGAGATCTTAATGTCAAGACAACATGATCGCTGTGACCCAGGAGAAGGGGAGGAGGGGGTTAGAGGAAAGGTTTCCAATCATTAATTCTTCGTTGGTGATGATGAGATCCAGAATGAATGGTGTTTATGTGCCCCCAAAACCGAGTAGCTTCGTGAAC
>JACCGJ010003050.1:0-18472 GCA_013407085.1 Atriophallophorus winterbourni | reverse complement strand
AAACATGGGCATCAAACTAGCATTATATAACAGGACTTTTTTAAATGAACAAAAAATGGACGATTCTGTCGACAGACGACCTGTATATTCACGGAAAAAGGTCTGGGAACAGCTCATGCCACAAGGTATCTAAACCCCTTTTGAATGCACCTATTGATGTGCAAGCGATTAGTTCCTCAGGCAGGTTGTTCCAGATGCTTACCACTCTTTCACTGAAAAAGTGTTGCCTAAGATTCAGACGGCCTCCATTTTTGCGTGCTTCAATGTATGTTCTCTTGTTGAAGGTTTGATCGCTCGAGAAAACAGGATTTGACAACACTCGTCGCCAGAGCCTTTCAAGATTTTGGAAGTTTCTATAAGATAGCCCCGAAGACGCCGACGCCGAAATGAGAAGACACCTAAAGAAGTTGGACGTTCTTCGTATGTTTTCCCAAACATACCTTCAACCATTTCGGTAGCCGGGCGTTGGACTGTTTCTATTGGTAATATGTCTTTTCGAAAGTAGGGGCTCAAGGCTTCTACATGTCAGAACGGATTAAGGCCTAAAGATTTTTCTTTTAGCTCGTTGTGCAGCTGAGGCACACTGCGCAGCCCATTTGAAGTCCGTTGTTACGACTATACGGAATCCTTAACCCTCTGAATAGATTGAAAGTCAATCCTACCGTTATTCGCAGTTACTGTAATTCCGTCGACTACTGCAGACAACAGATGACATTTACTATAGTTAAGAGGAAAATCTCAATTCTGCGACCATTTAATGACATTTTCAATATCTCTAAACAAATCACCGTGATCACTGGATCTGGTGAATTTGATATCATCGGCAAACTTGTAGCAGGGACATGACAACTGCGATGTCAGTTCATCGATGAAGATCAGAAAGAGTATTGGGCCTAATACTGAACCGTGTGGGACTCCACTGGTAACTATTACGAATTCAGAGGTAGTATCACCTAAACGGAACTGAAAGGTTCTATTACGGAGAAAACTGATTATCCAGTCGTGAAGCTTACCAGATATGCCTTCGACCGCGGGCTTCATCCATAGGAACCTGTGACTAACCGAGTCGAGCGCCTTACTCAAGTCTAAGTAAAAGACCTTTACCCATCCGCCTTCATCCAATGTCTTGGAAAATCTATCTAAAATGTATAAAAGATTCCAGAGACACGACCTTCTTTTAAGAAACCCATGTTGAACCGTGTTTAACGATGAATTGTGCAGGAGGTGGTTGCAAAACTGATCCCTAATAAGTCTCTCCAAGCTTTTACATACAACACTAGTCAAGCTTACCGGTCGGAAATTCTTAACTATGTTTGTGCAACCTCCCTTTGCAATGGGTACGACAATAGCTTTCTTCCAGTCATCTGGTAGGATGACTTTGCAGTGCGATTCGTTGTATATCTTACATAGAGGCTTGCTAGTACTTTAGATATTTCCTTTACAATTTTAAGATGCACATCTTCAGGTCCGGCAGATTTATTACCGTCTAGATTCTTTAGGATAGGAGCGACATCATTCGGGCAAAAAACTACTACGCTTATAGAGGCATCCAATTCCGTACTAAGAGTTGGGACTGAGTGAATCGAATCCCCGCCATCCATTCTAAGTACGCTTTGAAAATAATCCAGCAAAGCTGCTGCCTTTCCGGGGTCAGAATTGGCTTTCTCGCCATTGTCTAATATTAGGATACCTATGTGCTCCCTTGTCTTACCCTTATACTGAACATAACTAAAATACTTCATAGGGTTCTTTTAGCAGAGTTCGCCAGGTAAGTTTCGTAGCTTCGCCTAAGCATCCGTTGTAGCTTTACTGTGTTGTTTCTCGGAGCCTTATAGCACGACCGATTTCTATAGATTGGTAAGGCTCTATATCTTCGTCAGTGTCTGTTGCGCCTAATAATGTTGCGTCGCACCGCAGGAGTCCATCAAGGTGGCTTGTTCTTTAGGCGTGCAGGTCAAAAAGGACAATAGAGGTTTTGAAGACTTGAAATATTGCGCTTAATAACTTACCATTTACGTTCGATGTCATTGGTTTCAGAGAACCAGTCACATCGTGAAGCGGGAAGTCGTACGGCATTCCAGTCAACTCCATTTAGATTACGCCTGTATTTGACTGGTGGCTTAATAAAACAGAGAATTGCCTGGAATATGATGGTGACATGGTCACTTTTCCCCAAAGGCGAGTTGTAAGAGAGGTTTTGGACATCTTTAGGACCTTCAGACAAAACTAGGTCTAGTTTAGATGGTGAATGTCCATCTCTGTACCCAGTTTTCTCACTTTCGTGCTGATGAAGCGCACTTGAGTGCATCCATTCGAGATATACCTATACTGCATGAATTCCCATCCATCATGCAACCCCCACGACCGACATACTAAGTTACCAATTCTGTGAAACACCACATTGTCACAAGTGAATCCCCCTTCTCATTTAGACCTAAGCGACTCCATCCAAACTTGAAAATTGCAAGACCCACAATTTAAGCACATGATAGAGCTTGGAATCAACCGCCTTTACTCCCGTTTCTGGTCGTCATCACTATAAGAAAACCCCGGATGACTGGAGGCCATGTTGTGGCTACCGCGCTCTTAACAACCGAACGTTGCAAGACAAATACCCCGTACCACATATCCACCATTTTTCTTTGAATCTTTGTGTCACAACTATTTTTACTAAGCTTGATCTTGTCCGTGCTTACAACCACATCCCGGTAGCCGAGGAAGACATACGTGAAACGGCAGTCGCAACTCCATTCAGCTTATACTAATTCACTCGAATGCGCTTTGGTCTGAGAAATGCTGTACAAACTTTCAAAGTTTCAGCGACGAAGTCGTGCAAAGCTTGCTGTTCGCCTTCGCATACATCGATGACGTCTCGATTGCCAGCAACTCTCCAAAGGGGCACGCAAAAACCAATTCGTCTTGTTTCAGAGCGCTTAGTAAATTACGTAATCAAGATCAAACCTAATACATGAACTTTTAGCGAAAAATCACTTGATTTTCTCCGTCATCGGCTCACACGATCCTTATTACACCTCTTTCTGAAAAATGCCTGGCGATTTCCGACTTTCCCGTCCCAACAACTGTAACTCAGTTGCGCCATTTTATCTTTATGATCAATTTTTACCACCGTTTCATTCCGAACTGTGCAAAAATCATTGAACCGCTGACTTCTTTGCTCAATTCCAAAGCCAAATCACTTCAGCTTTACACTCATGGCGGATTGCTGTTCCGATCAAAGACACATGTTTCCCCTTAGACTGTAGCACGCGCCTTCGTCGAACCCTGGATTGTCAATTTTGGCACACGATCTATCATCACAACCGACTGTGGCGCTCAGTTTCAATCGACATTGTTCCAGGATCTGAATCGACTCCTTGGCTGTCAGCACATCCGAACCACTGCCTACCAGCCTAACCCGATCCTAATAGATGGACTGAGAATTTAACACTTGTTCTGCTGGAAATTCGTTCTACTATCAAAGAAGTCAGGCAATACTCAGTCGCTAAGTTAGTTTTGGAAATACTTTGTGTCTTTCCGGTGAACTCGTTGTGCCTCGCCAGTCATTAACTCCTGTGTCAGAATACATTACTCGTTTGCGATTGTTTATGTCCAAGTTGGATTTTGAGCCTCCTCGACCTCGCTATCAACAAAAAGATCACCCCATCTTAATACGTGTGATTTTTTGTTTTTTTGGTGGTGACGTGACTCTGTTGTAAGCCCTTCACCAGCCTATCATGGACCACACCATGATCGTAATGCAGAAGTGTATGGTGTCGTTTACCGCAATTTTCGACAGTGCACTACGGCTTGTAGTTACATGACACAGCGCCATGTGACGGTCGCAGACATACAAAACAAACAAACTTGCGCCTGGCGATTTCCAAGTGCGATTTGACATTCGATTCAATGAATTTCGGACAACTTTTCAACTCATGAGAGGCCTGGCAAATGAAACATACTATGCTAAGCCTTACATCACTAATGGTAGCAAAAACGTTTCTTTTCTCAGTGGTTCGGAAACCACTCCTCGCATTTGGGTATGCACGAGGCGATTGATGATACGCGTTTGAGCTAGTTGTTTTAAGCAGCTGCCTAAACCTGCTTCTTGCGATACGTGCACGCCGTGACACAAATTGTGTCAGGTGCTCAAAGGTGACCATCCATGCTGAGTTTCTCCGCTGCATCAGCCCACTGATGCTGTAAGGCGACAGGTAAGCACTTAACAACCCTTCCAAGTTGGTTACAGAATTTAAATCTGCTTCACAACCCATTTGCTTCAAAGCAATTTGGCAGTTTTCCATCCTCAAGGCGAGGTTTGGCAGACTATCGGAAGTGTTTCTTACCCATGTTGCTTCACTCAACATCTCGTTCAATAACGAGCGTGCAACAACATGAGGTAGGTCAAACATTTCCTTTAAAATGCTGCATGCTCTTTTATTACCTTCTTCAGGCAGCAACATCACGCAAGCGTCGATCGCGTTTCCAGCTTTACCTCGACAATAATATGTGAGATACAACAAAAGCTGTCCAGAATCACACGTTTTTGATTCCACATGGCATTCAAATTGCCTTATAAATTTCCAGTAGTCCACTGGATTGCCATCAAACGATGATAACTCAAACTTTGGCAGTGAAGCAGAATCGTTCACGATTCTCTGTGGCGCTTTGCAACTTCCGATTCAAGTTGACGATCAGCGACAGGAAAATTTGCCACCGGATTGTCGTTGGATCGGCACAAGCGAGCTATCATTTCATTCGCTACCACTAAATCCTGCTGTAACTCACGCATAGACTGTTCGGGTTTAGGTTCTAAATTAGAACTACCTAAAGGTGACATGCAAGAGCTATGTGAGGCGGATACAACAGTGTCATTACAATCAATATCAACATGTTTCCCGGTAGGGTTCAACCGTTTCGATTTCTTACGCATTAACAATTAATGCAAAAAACAAAAATATAAAAAACAAAAACGGGGGACGTCATCAACTTTGTAACAAAATGGAATTGCAGCACGAAGATTCAAGTTGATCCTTGTTCAAATAAGCAGACGATCCAAATTGACCGTTTCCAAATGAGCAATTCAATTTTCTGTTTCTCCAAATAGAACAATCCGAGTTGAGAACTGTAACGACTAAAGTCGCTGTTTAACGCATAGACCACCAACCGTTTCTTAGTTCGACAATTCAAAACAATGATTCGAGTTTACTACGGTTCTATTAACAAGATTAATGGACAAACCTCAACTGTACCGGGATGTATAAATGATGTGAGCCAAAAATGCTCAAAGGTTCCAAATGACAACAATAAATTCAGCCAATGCTGACAAGATAAACTGCCAAATGATAAATGCAAAGGAATAAAATTACCAATACAATGGTGAACAATCGTCTCTGTTTTCTCCAATACCACGAGCAAAAATATGTGGAATTTAATGGCAGCCAAGCAATATAAATTACTTCAGTAAAACAAAACGGGGTATAAAAGTGGATAAGGAAAATGTGTACAAGAAAACAATGTGAGATGAAATTGTTGAGAATTAAGAAGAATCCAATTGTTCAAACAGAAAATAAGAAGGAATTTTACACAAAAATGTTCGTCATTTACAGTTATTCCGTCGGCCCCAGGAGACTTTCCGGTTTTAAGATTAAATAAACATTGAAGGACGCATTTCGAAGTGACACTTATTTCAATTAGGGCAACTGTGTTTACAAGTGTTGGATTTGGGATGTTTATTGCATGTTCTGTCGGGTTGAAGACCGATGAATAAAACGTGGCTAAAGTATCAGCAGCTTCTGCTGCAGTTGTTGTTGGTCTAGCTGATGTGTTCACGGACGCTATTCCAGGTTTCACCTTAGCTTGATCGTTAACCATACGATACAGTAATTTGGGGTTTCGCTCCATCATGCTTGATATCAATTCTTGTAAGCACAACTTGTCTTGGATGACAAATTTGTTTACTTTGTTCCGCAGTAAACGGAATGTTTCCTAGGTCTCTGATGATGGGTTTTGCCGATAGTGTTGCTAAGCAATGTTTCGTACCGTTAACCGATTACGAGTTCGGCTTCTCAAATTCAATTTTTTTCTCGAGTTCTTAAGGACAAATTCGGAGCTCACTTCGATTGAACTCTTGAGATTAGATAATAGCTATATCCAAAACTTTAAGTGCATCACTCAAAGCCATAATGTTAATCTGTCTAACTGTTTTACGAGCATCATTTGTTCTTACAGCTTCAAATAGATAGTCAAACAGGATGACGACGTGATCACTTAGTCCCAGTGGACTTTCGTAAGCAACGTTATGAATGTCGTGTTCATTGCTTGTCAGAACGAGATCCAAGAGTGAAGGTAAATCAGTTCCGCGGTATCGGGTATTACATACAATGTGGTTATAAAAAGAAATATTGTTTAACAACTCACTGAATGCGCGCTTGAGGGAGTGTTCAAGGTAAGCGGTACTGCTCTGCAGATTCGGTAAATTGAAGTCACCCATAATAAAAAATCCGCTAGTGAATCTGGAAGTAACCATGCGAATTTTATCGAGTAGGACCAGATTGTAAGTTTCCTGTGCAGACAGTGGGATATATACTACTCCCATAACACAGTCTTCGCCGTTAGCAAGTCGGACTGAGCACCAGAGTGTATCCAGTAACACGATGTCTGGATCCGTAATCTCACGGCACAGAAGGTTTTGCCTATAATGCAAAGCTACTCCTTCTTTGGTTTCACGGTCATAACGAATAAGTGACATTCCTGGTAATTCTAGTTCATTATTTGTTTAGTGAGTTTGTAGCCACGTTTCCGTTACGGCGATGATGTCAGGTGAACATCTCAGAAAAACTACACGCAGTTCACCGATTTTGTTTCCGAGACATTGTGCGTTGATGTAGATGCATTTCATAGTTGTTTTGCTCAACAAGGATTGGGTGTGGGGAAGGAGCCTAGCGCAGTGCAGAATATCTGTTAGGCCGACACCTCCAGAGTCGGCATTTGAAGGTTTTTTGCTTGCAAGGATGCTTGATCGTTTTGAGATTGTACTGCTGGAATACAGTGATCTAGAGTATCGGCTGAATTAGCTTCTGACACTACTACTACAACTACTGATTAACTCGTTAGTGTTTATATTGAACTTCGTGTCGCATCTACCTTTCCAATATGAAGTTTCGATGCGCTTAGTCTAATTTCTCGCGGCATTTGTCTGCATACATTTTCCCAACGAGTTTTGACCGTGTTCAACATATCCTTGCTCGAAAACGTTATTTTAAGGGGCTTAGGACCGATGCCCTTATAATTCGTAGATTTTGGGATGCGGAACTTGTCCGTCACAGCTACATCATGCAAGTCAAGTATATCACTGAGGAATCTACATTGTAGCTGATCGTGTTTGCGCTGCACTGCTTTATCAGATGCTTCATCAGCTTCTGGGACTCCAAAAAGGATTAAACTTCGATCATCCCTCTGCTTCGTTTGGTCTTGTTGCTGGTAGTTCCGGGCCCTTTCCCACCAGGGCACATCAGCAAAAATACTTGCAGTGGTCTCTGAACGTTCCCTACGCAGGAGAAAAGTGGATAGTAAGATCCGTTTTAGAGTTGACTGTGATTTTAAGCAGCCTTGTCTGGTCCAGATTTGAGGAAGTAGGTTTACGATTCAGTCGTATCAACGATAGTGGTTCAACTGGCTCCAAGTCCATGTTGTTGCACAACCTTTTTCATTCCCCAGGTAAGGTGGCACTCGTTTCATTTACGTTGGTAAAAATCACGCTCAGTCCAGGGAGCGAATGTACACTGTGTTTGGCGCTTTCGCTGGTTGCTGGACGTTTCAACTGCCTTAGATCGAATACCTATCATGTCCGCTTTGGGATTACTTTGCACCGTGAGTTTTGGTTTTGAAAGTGAGGGTTTTTGTTGAACCTTCAGATGAGCAGGTGGCTTCGGCTTCGTATCTTCTTGTGGACCAGGGATGTTTTGGGCAGATAGGCCTTTAACAATCGCATTTGTAAAGGTGGCCTTTTGATGCAAAGAACGCTTCTCAAGACTCTCCGGAACATTTGCAACAGCTGAACCTTCGTGTTGATAGATCTCCGAAGATTTAGCGTTTATCTGAATGGTATTACCGCCAGTGGTTTACGATGTATCGAAACTGGCAAACTGAGAATTTTGAGCGGTTACCAGAGTGTCTATTGATGTCTTCAACCTTTGTATGATAAGCTCTAAGCTCAGCATCCAATCATCCTAGTTGCTTTGTGCAACACTTGTTCGAGCAGTTAAATCTGCGTTTGGTTTAGCTCGACAACTTTTGCACACGTAGCATACACCAGGCATGTTTTCATCACTCAGGATCGATAACGCCTCCGGGGTCAATGATTTGTTACATTTTGCGTGAAATGTGTGAGAACAGTTTCGACACGTGACAGATTTGACCTTACCACTGACGACTTTCATGCAGACAACGCACGTTTGGCGAACATCAGATCGTTTCATGTTAACGGGGTCAACCAATAGTACAAATCAGAGCACAAAAATCGATACGTCTGCGATTGGTTTGTGTGGTATTGCGCGGAGTTGACGGAAAGTGACGGGTTATAGGGATATTTCGTCACCCGATTTAGCCGCTAATTTGCCAGATTCCTTTTGCGATTTAATTTCACGTTGTGTATATCTCAGAGTAGTTCCCGACAGTGGTAAACACCGATGGGATAATCAAACAGCAGAAACACAAAAGCGATTCAAATAAACGAACGAACTGTTGAAAAATCCACGGTTGACGTACACAAAGAATGACACGTCGCAGATGGAAGATTATTGTATGAATAGATCCGACGTAGCAAGATAGATATCCAAAAATCAAACCAATCGGATGAAAACTTAGAAAGTTATATCCAAAAATATCGGAGGTCAAAATTAATCCAACCGCACGTCACGTGATGAGTATATCCAATGAGTATATACAATGGCTTGGGGTATGGAATATTTTGTACAGTATGACAAGTTCTCCTCTGATTTATCATAGGGAAAGTCTAACAGATTTAGGTGAGCTATCTTCTACTTATAAGGCTTGTTTCGATGCGGTGATAGATTCGCTGCATAAGTTTTACTTCCTTCTTGAGTCGTGGAGGCCATGACTGCACAGCGTATTCCGTGACTGGTCTCAAGTATCTATTCATCATCCTTGGAAATATCAAGGGTGAACATTTTGCCAAATACCCGTTTGAGGACAGTGTTGTAAAGGCAGTATAAGTTTGAAGTGAGGTTTTTAAACTGGAGGATAGCCAGATACCCAGATCTTTTTCTTCATTGCAATTTTGAAGGATGTGAACCTATATGGCATAAGAGATTTACTCGATTCCCCCGTTTACGTATCTGCATTTATTGAAGTTTAATGGCATTTTTCTTCAACTACCAGTTGTGAAGTGTATCGAGATCATTTTTCATAGCAGACAGTCTTCTGGGATACGGATGCAACTCCATATCTTTGTCGTCCGCGAATAGCGAAATGTTGTATCAAACAAGTTCCGGCACTTAATTGACGCAAACCAGAAAGAGAATTGAACCTTGGGGAAGTCCACTAGTTTCTGCACTTGGTTTTGATAATGCATCGTCAACACTTATCTGTGTAGTGCGATTTGTTAGGTAGTCATTTAGTCAATTCAACAACTGTCTGGTGATCCAAACCTTTCAAGCTCCTGCAGTAGTACGATCATATTTATTAATTGACGTCATTGTTATCCTGAATGGTTTCACAACAAAAGACCTGATTTCTAATATCTATCATAAGTGATACTTTTCTAAATCGCTTTGTTTTGATTTTCCGAGTACTGCTCAAAGGATTCGATTTCTTTTTTTCATTTCATCACAAACAACAGAGACTGCGTTTGCCTTTTATGGTTTCAAGCACAATAAACGTTCAAAATAAGAGTATTTTAATATTCTCAAATCGCATAATGAGTCTAGCTGGCTTCCAGTATGTTAGTACAGATTACTCTCATAACCTCAGCGTTCTTTAGCGCTGCGAAATGTTTTAAAACAAACTATTACTTGAGCATTCGTGTCATATGATATGTTGAATTTTGTAATATTTTATCACGACATGTGCGAAAATCGCGTGTGATACAAAGTTTTGCTGCAAAGGCAGATTACGCACGAAATGGGAAAGGACTAGAACAAATTAGCTTCTCACATCGAAACATCTTTCGGATAGCAGCTCGGACGAGAAAAAATAAGCAATTGCAGATGTTCCACTTAATATTACGTAGTTTCTGCTAAGGTACCGCGATACTCAGTTGTAGACGAAACAGTCTAAAGTGTTTGCTTCCTGGCTACGGAAATCAGTTGACGCAGTTTATAAAGCAAAAATGGATATATTGAAACTGGAATTTGTTGCGACGGGGTATTGTGTTTAATAATTGTTGGTTCAATTTTGCAAGAAAATTTCAAAACTGTTCCGTTGTGAAATAGATCATATGGGCGCTATCGACCAACAGCTGAAGCCGTCAACCCAATTTAAAATACACGTGGAAGCATAGGAAATAACCACAGGAACTGCAATGTCTAAATGTCCCAAAAGGTCCACTCGATGGAAGAAAATAACATAGAAAACCGAGTGGATGGCGTTATAGTTGGTACTAGATGTAAGAGTTTGCACAACTCTGAATAATACGTTTACTTTCAGCCCAGCAGTTATCGGCGATGACATTACGAGTACCTCGAACGCAGGTATGTAAAAGCACGTTAACATGTTTGAAAATTCTCCAAATGACCGAATCGATTCATTGAAATAGTTCATAAAATAGTGCATAAAATGTTTGTGATAGATAATAGCCAACATCGAGCGGAGATTTGACCTGAACGTAGTGGTTTGTGTACCTCCACAACCTATTGAGCTACGCTGGATAGTGTTCTCCAGGCACAAGCAGAGATAATCATACCAAGAAGGTCGGGGTACAGATGTCAGACGAACACGTTCTCAGTGCACTGTTTTGTGGGTAAGGCTTTGGTCAAGAAACCTGATTATTATGCTGTCTAACAACGGGCGATCTGGAAGTATTCCATGCCACATACAACCATGACTGTTACTACAATATTCAAGAATATAGTATATTGTCCGTCGTGCAAGATAAAGAGGGTCACGACGCCTGCCACATACCGGACAGTGGGTAAGCGAAAATAAGCTACTGCTGATATTATTCTTCATTTCCTCCTTCCGATTCCCAATTTTAAACTCTTATTTTCCACCATCCTGTGTGATAAGCGATCGACATGTACCCTTACGAAGATTAGCATATCTTCAAATTGAAACTCATTACTTGTCACACAAGAATTGGCGATGATTCTAAGATAATCTAATTGACTACACCCTACCTTTCAAAAGGTACTTTAGGCGCTTAAGTGATTATTTGACTCCTCATTTCAAGCGGATGTAGTTATACTACTGAGTTCGCGTGTCGAAGGATAAAATTTAGACCGAATTCTCGTCAATAGCATTATGCGCTGTTTGACTACCTACATCAATCAGCACAACTTCGTAAACTTAAAGAGCTGCTTGTTCGCACTCACTAATTGTAGCATTAATGATAGCAAACATATCTTATAAGACGACATTAGTACATTATTGCGACACATCAAGACTCCTTATATCATAATTTTGCTGGGAATATGAAGGCTAAACTTAGTTTCCTAAATGTTACTGATTAACACTCGGTCTCGACGCTCAACGGACAGATAATATTGAAGGCTTTATTCACCTATGTGCACAGCGCAGCCTATTTATTAGTTGCACTTCGTTTAGGCGTAAAAAGCGGCGGTGTGCAACTTGGCGTCCACCTAACGATGATCAGACATGGGCATAAATCGACCATCTCGCCATTAGCGAGAAGTGGAATGCGATCGCTACGGAGTGGGCATGCGGCACTTTTGCTTCTAGCAGAAGTTTCTGCGGGATATCCCAGAATACCCTTCGATTACTAGAAGAAAGGCAGAGGATTCCTTCTGTTGGGAATTTAATATAAAATGAAGAAGTCACAGAAATAAGACTAAACGTAGTATTTGTCCCGATATGGGAGCGTGGTCCCAGCAAACATTTGATGAAACGGAAGTAAATAGCGATTCAGCTAACGTTGGACTGTTCGGGTTAATTCAATCTACAGGTTCTAAAACCGTTTGAATTAGCGAAACAATCATAGAGAGCGAGAGTGTCAAGGTCTCTAAGAAATAGCGCCGCTTTCATTGTGCAGCGGACTACTTTCATGAACAATTTAGCTGTCCAGCATCATTTGATTTTGTGAATCCTGTTCAGTTGATTTGACGCCTCCTAGCGAACCAGAAATCAAGCTCGGGATAAATACAATGAAAAGACTAAAAGTAGCTGGTCCTGATGTACTAGCCGCGTTTCCGTTCAATAATGGTTGCGAGACGTTGTTAAGAACATTAGCAGACCATGTCCGTCAGATATGGTGCATGGGCATTAGTCCCCAGTTTTAAGGAGAATCTATAATTATACCTATTTTAAAAAAGGTGTGCGTAATTCATACTCTAATCAACACTTGTGAATAAACTTGACGCCCGTCATTAACCGGCTTCTTGCTTCAGCGCCTCTCATTACACAGGTGATTCTGTGTCTGAACATCGTGCTTCGTTGTACGAACCCTATATTACAGTTGGCATACAAGTATAACCTTGTTTACCATTAACCCTTCAGCGACCAAAAGGACCATACGGTCCTCTTTTGGATAACTGTTCCAATAATTAAACAGTGAACAATATTCGGTTGCTGCGAGGTTTGAACGAGTCCAGACATGTCGAAGCATCGTTCTTAGACTGTCTGGCTCTCAGTGTGCGTCATTCCATCAGTATGCAGAAGGTCTTTGCGAGCTATAGACGTACTGTTCTGTTCTCCTTAAAAGTTCATTTTTGTAACTAAAATGGCACATACACCAGGTGAGATTTGACTCTAAATAATTCATTGGTGAAAGATGAGTATTTGAGTTGAAACTTAAAGTCTTTAGAATGACGTTTTTGTTTTTATCAAGATATTTACATTATATTTTGTAAAGAGGACCATACGGTCCTCTTGGTCTTGGGAAAGGCACAAGTAAAAGAGGACTGTATGGTCTAGTTGGTCTTATGATTCGTTTTCCGAATATTACTATTTATTATCACCAAATTAATTGTCTAACTAGATATTTAGGCAGATATTAACCCTTTAGCGACCAACTTTTTTGCTGATTAAAAAAATATTTTTGTAAATTTTTTACACTGAAATTATAACTATAGGGCATAATTATACATATAAATACTTAAAAGTTTAATTCCGAAGGAAAATTTATAAGAGGACCGTACGGTCCACTTGGACCTGAGACAGCTTAAACAAAAGAAGACCATACGGTCCTATTGGACTTGAGGGAAAATTTCATGCAAATTAGTGATAAATATTTCCTTTCTTTGTGTATTATTTTTTAAAATAAAACATGATTGTACAATATAAAAATCAAATTTACAACTAGAACCAAATTTACAACTACACAGTCCTTTAACAGGTCAGTTACAGTTTCAAACAGTTTAGTTTTGATGAAAAGCTTCAAAGCAGTTCCTGCTTCGCTCACAACACAGATGTACAACGCATTTCTTGCAAAACATGTGTATTTTGCCTTTGCAACCTGGGTTTTTTTACACATTCCTCTGTCCTCATGAAAAGTTGGTAAGTGATTTACACCATCATTCCTGATACTTTCATCTGGAATTGGTACTGTTGCTTTTCCTGTTTTCCTTTTCTTTGAATACTTTTGCTGCACACTCTCATCTGATTGTCTCCCTCTCCTCTTAAGAGTGTGCTTTCCACTTTTGATCAAGGAATTTGCCAGCTGCAGTTTGAAGTCACATAAGGATGTCTTATTATAGTATGCAACTCCCTTAGATTTTTCAGCTCTTCGCAATAGTAAGTAGCTGTTCACCACTGCCATGTCAAACAAGTGAAATATTAGTCTGAAATAATATTTCTTAGTGCGGAAATTCATGCGGTAGTATGCCATGTACTGGTCATGCAGATCAGTACCCCCCATATTATTGTTGTAGCATGACACAATATTAGGAACTACTACCTGTATCCTCTCCTTTGCTTTGCGGTCAAATTTCTCTCGCTGATGTAATGGAGCAGACATCAGGAAACTAGAAGCAAGGCAAACAGACCTGTTATCATGCCATTTCACAGCAGTGATTGAAACGCCATCAATTTCAGTCATATGTTCATCAAATGAACCTCTGCCCCGCTCACGTAACTGTTTATCAGACTTAAATTTCAGCCCTCTAAGTCTTCTTTCTTGGACGGTTCCACATGCCCATATTTGCCTTGATGCCAAATGAGAAATTAGTTTCAGTGATGTGAACCAGTTATCAAAATAGATCTTGTGGTTTTTCCCATCTGGAATGGTTTCGGCCAAGTTCAGAACAGCATTGGAGCTTGGACCCAGATCAGGGACACCCGCCCTTGTCACAGGCATAATTTTTCCTGAGTATGGCAAGAAGTCGTAAACGATGCCAGTACTATCTGCAAGAACAAATATTTTATATCCCCATTTATTTGGCTTCTTGGGGATATATTGCTTGAGTGATGACTTGCCCTTGAAGGGAACTATTTGCTCGTCAACGCATAAATTTTCTCCCATAGGGATTTGCTTGAACTTCTCCTTCAAATGGTCAACAAGAAGTCTCACTTTAGCTAACTTGTCACTTGAATTCAATGAAGAATTGTCAACCAAATGTAGATTAGATTTTATGTTTTCCCATCTTTTACGTGGCATTGTTTGAGCAATGTTTTCATTCAAAGCATGAGCTGACCAATGAAGGCGAGTGTTATCAATTTTGGTCACTGACATTTGCATGCATATTCCCAACCACTGTTCAAATTCCAAATTAGTTAGATTAAGGGGTTTTGATGGATCGTTTTGCAGAGCATACAAATTAGTTTGTTCACAAATTTGTTCTATTAGGTCATCAGATACCAGACTCTTGAAGTAAAGCATTGGAGACTCAATGTTGTCATTCTCGATAAGATGGCTGTCAAATACGTGAACATCCTCTTCCGTATGTGATGTTCTCATAGAATGCCAATAAATACGATCAGATTTATTCCTTATGCTTGTAACTGCAGTGTCAACACAACGTTGTTCAGTAAGTATGTTCTCTTGATCCTTCACATTGTGTTCATCTTCACTTAAATTTTGCATGAGGGCTTCAAAATCAGGATATAGAACATCATCATCAGAAAAATCTGACTCTACATCACTTGTACAATCTAGTGTGGCTACTTTACTGGCGATGCTGCTGGGCTTCATCCTCGTACCTAAAAACAAGAAACTTGTAGGTATATATTTTGCTCAATTCAAAAATCACTTGTTACGTCACATCGCCTTACTACAGCACAATTATAAAAGAATAAATTGCTGATAATAATTGACAAATGATTATGAACAAAAGATGGAATACATTTGGGAAATATTTAAATCCCAAAATATGTCGTGTATTCTGTGACAAAATATATATCAAGATTATAAATTAAACTATAACATTCGAATCATATCTTTTGTAGCTATATGATCTTTATTTATTTGAGGTTTTATATTCAAATGATCATGTCATACTACTTGGCTATGCAACAATCAAAGACTCTAAATAATGTGTTTGAAATACAAATAATTCCATTGTTATGTTGTTTTGAAATAATGAATATCATTGGAAATATTAATATCTGCCTAAATATCTGGTTAGACAATTAATTTGGTGATAATAAATAGTAATATTCGGAAAACGAATCATCAAGACCAACTAGACCATACAGTCCTCTTTTACTTGTGCCTTTCCCAAGACCAAGAGGACCGTATGGTCCTCTTTACAAAATATAATGTAAATATCTTGATAAAAACAAAAACGTCATTCTAAAGACTTTAAGTTTCAACTCAAATACTCATCTTTCACCAATGAATTATTTAGAGTCAAATCTCACCTGGTGTATGTGCCATTTAGTTACAAAAATGAACTTTTAAGGAGAACAGAACAGTACGTCTATAGCTCGCAAAGACCTTCTGCATACTGATGGAATGACGCACACTGAGAGCCAGACAGTCTAAGAACGATGCTTCGACATGTCTGGACTCGTTCAAACCTCGCAGCAACCGAATATTGTTCACTGTTTAATTATTAGAACAGTTATCCAAAAGAGGACCGTATGGTCCTTTTGGTCGCTAAATGGTTAATTGTCTAACCAGATATTTAGGCAGATATTAATATTTCCAATGATATTCATTATTTCAAAACAACATAACAATGGAATTATTTGTATTTCAAACACATTATTTAGAGTCTTTGATTGTTGCATAGCCAAGTAGTATGACATGATCATTTGAATATAAAACCTCAAATAAATGAAGATCATATAGCTACAAAAGTTATGATTCGAATGTTATAGTTTAATTTATAATCTTGATATATATTTTGTCACAGAATACACGACATATTTTGGGATTTAAATATTTCCCAAAAGTATTCCATCTTTTGTTCATAATTATTTGTCAATTATTATCAGCAATTTATTCTTTTATAATTGTGCTGTAGTAAGGCGATGTGACGTAACAAGTGATTTTTGAATTGAGCAAAATATATACCTACAAGTTTCTTGTTTTTAGGTACGAGGATGAAGCCCAGCATCATCGCCAGTAAAGTAGCCACACTAGATTGTACAAGTGATGTAGAGTCAGATTTTTTTGATGATGATGTTCTATATCCTGATTTTGAAGCCCTCATGCAAAATTTAAGTGAAGATAAACACAATGTGAAGGATCAAGAGAACATACTTACTGAACAACGTTGTGTTGACACTGCAGTTACAAACATAAGGAATAAATCTGATCGCATTTATTGGCATTCTATGAGAACATCACATACGGAAGAGGATGTTCACGTATTTGACAGCCATCTTATCGAGAATGACAACATTGAGTCTCCAATGCTTTACTTCAAGAGTCTGGTATCTGATGACCTAATAGAACAAATTTGTGAACAAACTAATTTGTATCCTCTGCAAAACGATCCATCAAAACCCTTAATCTAAATAATTTGGAATTTGAACAGTGGTTGGGAATATGCATGCAAATGTCAGTGACAAAAATGATAACACTCGCCTTCATTGGTCAGCTCATGCTTTGAATGAAAACATTGCTCAAACAATGCCACGTAAAAGATGGGAAAACATAAAATCTAATCTACATTTGGTTGACAATTCTTCATTGAATTCAAGTGACAAGTTAGCTAAAGTGAGACTTCTTGTTGACCATTTGAAGGAGAAGTTCAAGCAAATCCCTATGGGAGAAAATTTATGCGTTGACGAGCAAATAGTTCCCTTCAAGGGTAAGTCATCGCTCAAGCAATATATCCCCAAGAAGCCAAATAAATGGGGATATAAAATATTTGTTCTTGCAGATAGTACTGGCATCGTTTACGACTTCTTGCCATACTCAAGAAAAATTATGCCTGTGACAAGGGCGGGTGTCCCTGATCTGGGTCCAAGCTCCAGTGCTGTTCTGAACTTGGCCGAAACCATTCCAGATGGGAAAAACCACAAGATCTATTTTGATAACTGGTTCACATCACTGAAACTAATTTCTCATTTGGCATCAAGGCAAATATGGGCATGTGGAACCGTCCAAGAAAGAAGAATTAGAGGGCTGAAATTTAAGTCTGATAAACAGTTACGTGAGCGGGGCAGAGGTTCATTTTATGAACATTTGACTGAAATTGATGGCGTTTCAATCACTGCTGTGAAATGGCATGATAACAGGTCTGTTTGCCTTGCTTCTAGTTTCCTGATGTCTGCTCCATTACATCAGCGAGAGAAATGTGACCGCAAAGCAAGGGAGAGGATACAGGTGGTAGTTCCTAATATTGTGTCATGCTACAACAATAATATGGGGGGTACTGATCTGCATGACCAGTACATGGCATACTACCGCATGAATTTCCGCACTAAGAAATATTATTTCAGACTAATATTTCACTTGTTTGACATGGCAGTGGTGAACAGCTACTTACTATTGCGAAAAGCTGAAAAATCTAAGGGAGTTGCATACTATAATAAGACATCCTTATGTGACTTCAAACTGCAGCTGGCAAATTTCTTGATCAAAAGTGGAAAACACGCTCTTAAGAGGAGAGGGAGACAATCAGATGAGAGTGTGCAGCAAAAGTATTCAAAGAAAAGGAAAACAGGAAAAGCAACAGTACCAATTCCAGATGAAAGTATCAGGAATGATGGTGTAAATCACTTACCAACTTTTCATGAGAACAGAGGAATGTGTAAAAACCCAGGTTGCAAAAGCAAAATACACATGTTTTGCAAGAAATGCGTTGTACATCTGTGTTGTGAGCGAAACAGGAACTGCTTTGAAGCTTTTCATCAAAACTAAACTGTTTTGAAACTGTAACTGACCTGT
>JACCGJ010003049.1:0-37667 GCA_013407085.1 Atriophallophorus winterbourni | reverse complement strand
CTGACTGTACGGCATTTTGCCTGGATCAGGCTTGTGCATTCATTCATTCACAGTGTACTGTCTCCCATCAAAAGGAGGGTTGTCAGGCTTCACTTGGAGTTTGTCTAAAGTGGCGTTAGTTATGTATTCCGCCTTAGACAAAAACACATCGCGATCTGCCCGAAATTTGAACTCGACTAGGATCGGTCGAGGCCGGTTGTCCATCTTCCATCTACCCACACGATGAACTCGCACCATGGGAGGGGAAGGCTTCAGCCCAACCATGCGAAAGAGATCGTGAATACACCTGCGGTCCAAATGTCTACGAGATTTGGATTCTTTGATGAAGGGCTCGGCACGATTGAAAACTAGTACATTACGAGTTTTAGTTTTTCAAGCCGAATTTTAGCCATGTAATGTTTCAATTTTTTCCGAAGACTGTTCAGCTCCAGAATAATTGGATCGATGGCGTTGGAACCGGCAACATTTGTATGTTGCTTTCCATGTTTACCGGAAGTAATAGTCTTAGCCTGCCTTCTTAGGGTGCCTGCGGTATTGGACACCATTCGTGAAGGTTGTCTAAGACTAGTAGGTGATGGTTTGACCAGCGTGACGTTAGCGTCGGTTAATGGTGGTTTAGAGCCTTTGAACACCTGCCTTTTAGAAGGCTTAGGTTTATTTTTTGCCTTGACAGAGGTGGATGGCACGGGAGGGCGGGATAACTGGCTGGAATTTTTGGCTTTTTTAACCGCCGAAGTCCGCCCGGGGACTAAATTGGACCGCGCGACTGATGCATAAGTTTAGTCGGACACAGAGAAGCAACCACCACTGCCATCTTTAATCTGTCGTCGACAGAGTAGATGAAAAAGTCATAAGGTTTTAACCGCCGATTGAATGGCACGTACTGGATCAGCAGATGTTGTAATAAACAATTGAGAAAATTTTGAACAGGAGCAACGATTAATTGATTTTGCCGCCTAAAATTACTTCAGTTCAGTTCACAGTTCAGGTTCACAGGTCAGTAAGTGGCTAACGAGCCAATCGAGCGTCCAGAATTTCTTTCGGTGGAAAGCTGCAGAAAAGCAATCACCACTGCGAAGCGTTTTTTTATTGTGATTTGGATATCCTCGACCATCGCGACACCAAGAGATTATCCGGGTTTTATTTAGGAAGCACATCGTTAAGAATGATGCTGCAAAAATAAAAATATATTTCTCTTCATTAGTAAGGTGAGAGATCAGCTAAAGAAGTGTTGTGTATTTGAAAATAACAGAACTCTAGTATTTACTATATTTATTAGACAACGCTAACATGGTGAACTACCTAATATTGCGTGCAATTAATGACACTATTCAGGTCAAGAATCAAGATTTTATGGTGAAAAAAGCAATTGCTTCACATGTACCATTGGATGACAACTATTACAAAAAATCAAATATAATCAAAAACAAATTGTTGCATGTTTGTCTGGGTTCATGTTGATTCTATACACGGCCGATTATGGGGTGTTGTTTGATATATGCATCTAGTTTTGCTTTAAAAACATCAAATGTTGTTGCATTCACAAAGTCTTGCGGTAGTGCATTCTATAGAAAGCAGATACGCACAAAAAAGAAATGGCGCTGACAGTCATGTCTAGAGTGCGGTATTGCCAGGCGTAGTTCCTACCCGAACTCTGATTATCCTACCTGTAAGGAAGGCCTTAATCGAAGCAAGTAGATTACCCTGTATGCCTTTTGCTGCTAGCTTAATCTCTAGAGAGCGGTGATTTGTGGAATCAAAATCCTCACTGCAGTCTAGGTAGAGGGCTTCGACAGGCTTGCTTCAACTATCCTTTTAGTGGCAGTATTGTGAAGAAATCCATGTTGAGTTACACTCAGTAGAGAATGCCGACAAAGATGCTGACAGATTTTTTCACGCAGCAGTATTTCCAATACTTTCGAGACGATGCTAATCAGGCTGACAGGTCTATAGTTACCAAGAGTTGACCTGCAACTGTATTGGTACGATTATGGCTTCTTTATACTCACTAGGAACCCCCCAGTTTCAAGCATGAATTGAAGAGCTTGCATTAAGGTTCTGTAAGCACTGGGTCGAGATTCTTCAGCATAATCGAGTAGATACCATCTGGTACTTCAGCTTTGTTGATGCGAACATGGATAAGTGCTTCATACACCTCTGATTCATTGAATGACAACTCATCTAGTGCAGGAGCACCAGGTAATAGATTAATCGACCTAGACGGAGCATGTAAAGAATCATCACGTCTCTGAGCACCAGAGAAGAAAATGGAGAAGGCAGTGGCCTTAGACAGATCGGCATCGGCTACTTTTACGTCCACCAGATTTAAATCTCAAATGATTTCCTTGGTTTTGCCTTTCGATTGAGCGTAGCTATAAAATCTTTTCGGATTGGATTAGCATCCCTAACTAAGGATAACTCAAACTCTGTTCAAGCAAATGCTGTATTTTAACACAAGCGTTCAGAGCGGTTTTCTATCGGACACAAGAACCAGAAATGAGAGATAGCTTATAATACAGCCCTAAACGATCTCGTTTACGGGTAGACCAACGAACTAGAGGAGTCCCCCTGGACGGCCCATGATGCTTTTCAACGACTTGAAGCGGAGCGTGCTTGTCTTGCAACCCTTTTAGATACCTACAAATTCTATCCTAGTTTCCACTTACATTGAAAGCGTTAGAAAACTGAAAGGAAGATGTTGAAGTCTGTAGGAGAAAATCCCAGTGTACAAGACCAAAATTGCTTATAGGGCGAGCAATAGGTTTGTGAAAACGCAGTACCGCTCCAAATCTTATCATTACATGATCGCCTTTGCCGAGCGGTGGTAGGTATTTTAAAATTCTAAGGGCTCCAGGCTGGGACGACAATACCAGTTCCATGAGTGAATTTAGTGCATCCATTACGAAACCTCATAGGATCACTCATATGCTGATGCAACACGTGATCATGGATCCATTCGAGAAGCGTTTTGGATTTCTCGGTGACTAAATCAACAGGGACGGCCTAATTTATGTCTGGAAGGTTAAAATCACCTAAGATGAAAGTAGGCGGGAGCTGATTAATACAACCTTCTGAATGCCGCACAACATGGCTTCCTAAAAGGTAGTCATGTTTGACTAATTTGTTGAGCTTTCTAAACAGTTACTAAGAGGATGGCTGATGTATAGCTGTAGAAGTTCCATCTCGACTTCAGTAGGCTTTTCGATTCAGTCAATCATAGGCTCTTGCTTCTCAAATTCTGAACCATAAGAGTATCAGGAAACCTTCTGGCAGGATTCGAGCATTCCTTAGCGACTGTTCCTTTACTGTCATGGTAGATGTTACTTACTCCGCAAGTGCGCATATAACGAGTGGGGTTCAACAGGGCTCAGTCTTGGGGCAGTTGCTGTTCCTCATCTTCATTGATGATGTAGCAAACTAACTGCGCTTACCCTGTTATATGTTTGCTGACGACGTTTACATTATCGGTAGGTCGGATAACTCTGATTTGAGAGTGACGTGGAAGCTGTAACAGCATGGGCGGTTAAGTGGGACCTTCCCCTTAACCTAGATAAGAGTCACTTGCTCTATACACTGGCAGGCAACATCATTGACTCTACGCCCTTAGCCCACACCGAGTTCTGTAGGCTGAAATCTACTAAGGACCTCGGAATGGTAGTCTCCGCAAACTTTAATTGGGCTGACCAATGTGCTGCTGCAGCTCAAAGGGCCAGGAGGAAACTCTTTCGACTACGTTCAGCCCTCACTTGCAGAAAACCTGAGGTGCTATTGCCCCTCTACAAGGCAATAATAAGGCCACATTTAGATTACTGTATCCGGGCTTGGAAGCCATATTACCAGAAGGATATCCTACAGCTAGAAAAGGTACAAAATATGGCCACTCGCATGATCGAGGGTTTAGCATACACCAAATATGAGAATCCTCTATCAGCACTTGGACTTTTTTCGCTTAGAGGGAGACAACTTAGGGGGGATCTTATAGAGACTTTCAAGGTTTTCAAAGGATTAAGTTGTCTCGAATTCGGTTCTCTTCTTTAGTTGGCACACGAGGGCAAAGTCTTAGGCAAAGTAAACATCACACGAGGCTCGAATTCAGAACGCACTTCTTTAGCATCCGCATAGTTCACTCGTGGAACTCACTTCCCGCAGAACTAATTTTAGCAACTTCAGTAATTGCGTTCGAACATGGGTTGGACGAACGGTGGCTGGTGCTCTTTCCGGAGCATTACCCCCTGAGACTAAATCCCTCCATATTTATGGTCAAAAATCACAAAAATATTCGGAAAATCATTTTAAAACACAAAAAGCGTTTCTTTTACATTTTTAGTACTTGTTGAAATAAACTGCTGTCCATCGTCTTTTTATTGGATTGGACATGCAACATGCATTAACTCTCTCACCTTTCGGTGATGAGACATCTCCCATTTTCCAATAACAGTTACACAAGCCTGTGTTACTTACGAATCAATCCTTGTAGTAGCGGGTGTTTTTAAGCACACCTCCGAAAGAATTTGGGCACTAGTTTCGACTTGGTCGACTTACTCCCTGTGATACTGATACTGATACTGAACTGGTTGGACTGAGGGACCGGACGGCATCTTTTCAATTATGCTTAAAAATCTTGCCTCAGTGCTTGCCGAACCGTTTTGCCAGCTCTTCAATTCATGCCTGCAACAAGGAGTTGTTCCCAGTAAGTGGAGGGAAGCCATAGTCGTGCCAATACACAAGGGTGGTTGCAGGTCAACTGTTGGTAACTATAGACCGGTCAGCCTGACCAGCACCGTCTTGAAAGTAATGGAAAAACTGCTGCGTGATAAAATCTGTCAGCATCTTTGTCGACATTCTCTGTTGAGTGTAACTCAGCATGGATTTCTTAAGGGTAGATCCTGTCTGACTAACCTCTTTAGCTTTCTCAATACTGCCACTAAAAGGATGGATGAAGGGAAGCCTGTCGAAGCCCTCTACCTAGACTTCAGTAAGGCTTTCGATTCCGTAAATCACCGCCTTCTAGAGATTAAGCTAGCAGCCAAAGGCATACGTGGTAGTCTACTTGCTTGGATAAAAGCCTTCCTTACAGGTAGGACATTCCGAGTGAGATTAGGATGTACGCTGTCGAATCAAACCGACGTGATCAGTGGTGTACCCCAAGGTTCGGTACTTGGCCCTCTTCTATTCCTGATTTTCATCGATGACTTGTCCTCTGAATTGAAGTGCCCAGGCTTCATTTTCGCGGATGATGTGAAATTCATCGGATCAACGGATGAAGAGACCTTGATGCACGACCTTGAGCGGGTCATAAACTGGTCATACCAGTGGGATCTCCCACTAAACCTAAATAAGAGCCAACTCTTGTCAACACTGGTTGATAAGATTTCGGTCCAGGTGGCGGGGAATTCCCTCAGTGTTAACGCCACACAGTGTGTTAAGGATTTGGGTGTACTGGTTAGGGCTGACTTCAACTGGGAGGACCAATGTGCCGCTGCGGCTCAGCGTGCACGCAAGGTACTTTTTCGGCTGAAATCAGTGCTATCGAGCAGAAGACCCGATGTATTCCTGCCACTGTACAAGGCATTAGTTCGGCCGCATCTTGAATACTGTGTTCGGGCGTGGTGTCCTCACTACAAAAAGGACATCCTTCGACTTGAAAGCGTACAGCGCCTCGCAACTCGCATGATTGAAGGTCAGCGAGGGAAACCGTACGCTATGCGCCTAACGTCTCTCGATCTTTTCTCCCTTAGGCGCCGTCGTTTAAGAGGTGACTTAATAGAAACCTTCAAGATCTTGAAGGGTTTGAGTGGCGTGCAAATGAACGAATTCTTTACCTTGAGCCCCGAGCTGGGCACCCGGGGCCACTCACTTAAAATTGCTAAGAAACGATGTCGGCTAGACTCCAGGAAACACTTTTTCAGCCTTAGGGTTGTTAACTTCTGGAACATTCTTCCAGAAGAACTTATATCCTGCAGTACCGTGTCTAGTTTCAAGCAGGGGTTGGACCGCAACTGAAGTAAGTTGTTTTCTGAATACTCGCCTTAATTGCTTTACAAGCTTAGGTTTTTCATCTTTTAGCGTTATCCCGTAAATATAGTGAGGGCTAGAGTTCTCTGTGCTTTTTAATTTTTATTATACACAATGCTACTTCAGCTAACCTCTCACCGTGCTGGTGAAGAGAAACTGCTTTTTCTTTTTCCAGCATCGGCTATAACGCGGTGCTTCCTAAGTTCAACCCGGATAATCTCTTGGCATCGCGATCGTCGAGGATATCCAAATCACAATAAGAATAAACGTTTTGGCAGTGGTGGGTGCTTCTCTACAGCTTTCCACCGAAAGAAATTCTGGACGCTCGATTGGCTTGTTAGCCACATACTGTCCTGTGCAAACTGAACTGAACTGAACTGAACTGTACCAAATGTCATAGAAACGCAAGGTCCTCAAGCGGCGCGCATTTTCAAGCATTTGTTAAAAATGTATTAGCAGTATAATAAAATTGCTGGTTTTTCAAAAATCTGATTCTCAAGATAAATCTTAATGAATGATATTCCAAATTTAGATTTAAATAATTTCGAAAACAAAGCACACCGCAGTTGTAAATATGTTTTAACTAGTCCGAGGTCGCTAGAAGCCTGCAAAAATTTGAACATTAAAGTACATGAAATATTATGCATCATTATTTGAAGCCAATTGAACTCGTTTCACAATCAGCAAATGAATTTACTGGAAAGTTTTCAATATATCCATCGAAATTTATGTATCAACTTTATTGTGAGAACGAAAAACGACGATTGTCTATACTTAAAAAAGCGCGACATGAAAGAAATCGTTTAATGATAAACCAGTCAGGTGGGATCTTCCGTTTTTACTTATTCCAATCCATTCAATCTATCATTTAATAATGATCTAAATTAAGATTAATGTATGCTGCATATTTGTCCCCTGAACAATACATTAATATTAATCTGCTTTTGCCAAATATTTGTAATACATGAAAATAAATTGAACTATTTGCAAGGTAGAATGCATGCAATGCATTGTGTTCTTATTTTTATCCTATAATTCGTAGCAACGATGTCATACAGCATGTACTGTACAATTTGCTACAGTATCCTTTTTAATTGATAAAACGGGTGGATAAGCTACAATGCTAATACTTCACTCGTTTTGGTGTCTTATATTGATTAAGTGTTAATAGAATAAATCTATATGAATCAAAATCTCCAGTCCTTAGCATAAACACACAAGCATACACAATAAACTGCAGTTATTCATGTTATATATAGCGTATGTTATGGTGTAGTTCCCAGATAATATATATGTTAACATTATAGAACAGTTTGGTCGCTCAAACCTGGTTAGAAGTTATATTTGATAAACTCTATCTTTAGATCAAGTTGGACAAAATTACGTGTAAGTTATCCTACGTTTGTTGTGAACGAATACGTATGGAATAATTACGTAAGTATAATGGGATTAAAAAGCCAATAAGTGTCGAATAATGAACCCGTATAATTTGTTTGATAATTCCATTCCAATGAGCATGAGTCACTGTCGTTCAGAATCTTAAAACATGAGGATTGTAAATACATGATAAAGTTTAATATGCACGCTTAGAACTAGGTTAAGCACAAAATGGTAAATGAGTTGAAATCAAAAATAATTAATAATTTCGGTCGATCGCTTTTTTGTAAATTACAGATTCATCACAGAAATATTTAACTGTAACTGGCTTTGTTCAACGATTTGTTCACAAACAACTTTGATAAAATATATAACTTTATCCTTGACCATGTTAAATATACGCAATGCGATCTTATTTAAAATTAAAAACACATTATATTCAAATCATTAGGATGTGGAGCAACAAATACCAAAATGTTTGAATGAAATAAATCATTTTGTTCACGCAAAGTTTGATATAAATAAGGGACGGTAGAATTACTTCAGAGCATTCAAAATGGACCCTTTTCGCTTTTTAAGTATTTCTGGAGAAATAAGTTTTAAAATGTTGAAATAATATAATTTGATGGATTACAACAATATTGATCGACCATAAGTGTAGAAACGTTTTGGTAATTAATTGATGTCACTACAGATATTCTATAACTATTTTTAATTCGATAATGAAATTCGGGGAAATTCGGTAGGCTTAACTGCAACAGAAAATCATCAGCACAAGGAAAGCTAATTTTCATTTATGAACGAGCCGTAGCATTAGAAGAAGAAGAAGAAATTGACTTTAATCGTACACACGAATTTTCAGCTGTTACAATAATTTCACCACAAATTTAAAAATTGATAAACATGTCCCGACATCGAGTTACAATTTGTCGACTGAACGATTTTTCTTGTCCGTCTTAATTGATTGACATACGATCCAGTTTACTAGCAAAAGTTTTTGGGTCAAACGTTTCACTGCAAGTCCCGGTATCTCGTACTTCTTTCTAAAGTGCACGTCCAAATTTGACCTCAGTTGATCCGAAAATATTCGATGCATTTTACCCTTGGAGAAATTAATTGTATGCACGGCTGATTTGAAGGCCCTTACATCTTAGTTTCTCATCACCATAATCAGTGACAGTATTTATTTGGTATACTGTACCAAATGCTTATCTGCTATACAACCATGAAAAAGTAAAGTTCTAGAGAATAGGGAACGGCGGTACTCAAATAACTACGGATTCTATAGAAGAGTAAGCGCGTTCAAACTAGGATGAGGTGCTTGCACCTAAAAGGGAAAATGCCTTCAATCAAGTTTCGTGAACGAATAGAGCTGCATCAGCACGACAACTTACTTACCGCTTTCGCTGTTAGGCATCATAATAAACTATTCTCGTCTCTTCATTTGACAACATACAAGGTCACACAAACACTCGAAAAAAATCCTTAGTGAAAAACTGCCGTTGAACAAGGTTTTGGGATATATCTTGAAGCGTAACTGACCATTTCGATATATAATCGCTGGGATCACAGCTCAAAAGACGTGCTGCGCCAAATTAGGAAACGTTAGTAGTAAGTTATTTTAACTGCTCATGCCACGTGACAGTTTAGTCACCAGGAGATTGACGCCAGGTGTAATGTGGCGTCGCAAAAAATACGAGACAGAGACAGTTCTTTCTGACACCAGAAGTGAATCAGGTTTTGGAATACTATGATCGCCTTAGAAATGCGTACTGATACCACGTCAGATAACGATGCAGAATTGATTATCCGACTTCTGAGATACGCAATTCGATCTTTTGCTGCAAACCACTACACCGAGGAAGTGTTAATTGCATTGAAATTGCAGGCACAATACTAGATATCTTGTTCAGTATCGCCTGTGCATCTGTTACGAATCTGAGAGCAGAGCTATATCAAATGAGAGTCAACATGATGTTTCACTGATTTTTGCCTTTTACAATTAACCTCTGTTTTAATTATTAATAAAAACTTTTCCGGTTCCATTGAACCAGAAATATTTTTACTTAATACCTTCTTATTCATTCTCCCAGATATGCAAAACGTTCGTTTGTCCTTCTCATGTTGTGCAAAACATTTGTTAGCATACTATCAATGCTGCAGAAATAACTGATACTGGTCTTGTTGTATCATTTCTAAGATTAGAAACATTCATCCATGTACTACTGGTGAGCTTAAATAAGAGCGAAACTCGAGTACAGTAACCCCTTTATGGACTGTTGTGATCAAATTCGTGCATATTTTGATGGGCTTGGTACGAATGAGTTGTCATAATTATCAACAACATATTCCCCAAAAGGGTAAACTACACACGTGTTTGACTTTTATATGCTTAAGTTCGTGTATTAAAGTAATAATAAAATATACAAGTCCAAATTTTAAGAGCGATAAGGTATTTGATCTTGAAAATGGTTTAAATAAATTGTATTCTTTTCAAGCTAGTAGTCGAATAGAATTTTAACACTGATAAATTGATTGAACACAAATAAATGTTTAATGAACTACCTGCCTTTCAAATCCATCTATATAAAATAAATTAAAATTTACCCAATTTTTATTTGATTTCAGTTGTTTCTCACAAACCGTGTCGAAATTTATCAGCAAAGTGAGTCAATTAACTAAATATTTGCACGTTCCATCTTTTTTGGAAAGAAGTCTGGATTTTCGCCCTAAATAACGCGTAGCTCCCATTTTATATAATTATCAAAAGAAATGATTTGAGGAAAGATGTTGAAACTTTGATCAAAATTGAAAATACCACTCACTTAATAAATAATATAAAAATTCAAAAAATATATTTTGTGTTTCAAATAATATTGATCAATTTTATTGCAACAACTCGCTTTTCTGGAAATTTCAGGGTGCAAAATAAGATTGATAAATTAGAGAGTGATGTACTAGGGAGAAAGGATACAAGCCGCAGAAAATGTGACAGATGAACATTGATAAAGACAAGGTCTAAGGAAAAATGTTAAGTACTTTCGCTTAGAATTTGATGAAGGTTCACAACGGGAGGAATCCAAGTGGACACTCGTAATATGATTAAATTTATTACGCAGTAAAGATGGTTTTTAAATTGATTTCTGATACGCTTTGATTTGAGGTTTGGCAGTTGCTTGAATTGAATTCCGTGCAATATAAAAAATGAACGCAGAATATATCAAAACCAATGCTTTAAATTAAACAATGATGAATTGTGATAAATTATTTCAGATTTTATAAAGACTGATATTAAATCATGAACTAATTATGTAGATCCGAACAATAATAGTTTCGATAATCATATTACTTTCTGTTTGTCGAATCGTAGCTTACCACGGATCTTGTTCATTTTATTTTTTGTTCAACTAGAATTCAAGCAATAATGAGATGAAATTACTCAGAATTTGTTTCAAGAATTTCAGTATCTAAATTTTTAAACCTTCTGCTTTTATTTTTGCATTTTCACATCACTGATGTGATGATGAGCCAGGTATTTACCTACGCACGCGAAGTGATGGCAATATTTTAACCTGAACTTGTTGAGAGCACAAATAAATTTACAGGATGTTCAAATCCGTGACGATCTGTTCGATAATGCAACCATTACTGCTCACTCTCAAGAACACCTCCAGTTGATAATGGACAGTTTTTCGCCGGCTTGCAAAGGCTGATTATCAGCATAAGCTACACAAAATCCTTGATCTAAGGAATTTATCGTCTCCACACATCAGTGTTGGAAACTGTCAGCTTTAACCAGTACATAATTTCACATATCTTGGTTCAATCATTGCGGATGACATCTCGCTAGACACGAGATTGATGAGCGGATTGACAAGGCATTTGCCATTTTGTCCCAATTGATGCCGTAAGTTGACCGTAAAGACAAAGATGTTTGTACACAGCGCGTGAGTACTATATTTTTTACTTTGCGGTAGTGAAAGCGGGATCATGCACGCAAGACACGAATAGCTGAATATTTCTATTTCAGAAGCAACCACTTTATCTTGAAATTATTTTGGATGGGCAAAGTTACGAATGCTGAATTGCTTTCTAAATCTATAATAAATACCATGCTAACACTACTGCGACAGCGCAACCCACGGTGCCATGGTCATATGTACACAATGAGAAATGGTCGTATTCCAAATGATCTTATTTATTGTGAGCAAAAATCAGGAAGTCGACCTTTAGGCAGGCAGCACTTGCGGTACAAAAACGTGTGCAGAAGATATCTATGAGTTGAGAAGTACTTACTCGTGACCGCTCACGTTGAAAGCACCGTGTAAAGTGTAGTCTGCAAGCTAGAGAAAAACATATTTTACTAATCGTTGGACTCACCGTAAGCGTGCAACTGCCGTCTTATTACAGCCTATCGCTGTGAGCGCTGTGGGAGACCTTGTTCCTCACGAATCAGGCTGTTTAGTTTTTTTTAAAGATGTGGAGCATCAAAAATCATGTATTTATGATGTACATCCATGGTGGAAATCGACCAGAAGCTGAAAACTACAACAAAATACACCCGATTGGAAAAAAACAATAAGAAAAATGAAATAACATTCATCTTGAATTCGTTAATGGATATGAACTGTTATTTCTAACGTCACATATTTTGATGGGAAAATACTTTCAGTTTGAATCCGGATATCTATGCTAGATTCCTGCTGAAACTAATGAAACGTTTGATTTGATGTAACTGCACTAGAATCTGTATGTATATTTTAGAAATGCATTTTCTTTTTCTAAAAATTCCTCTTACGAATGAAGTGTTACAATACATTTTATTTTAATAAACCTCATTGAAATCTTATATTTTGTTTGTATTTTTTGATCTAGCAGATTAATTCACACTTACCGTTCCACGGAACCTTCTTCAACAGGCGCTTTGTCCTCCAAATATACCGAATTAATAAAGAAGTTATCCCCGGCTGTGAGTTTCTTTTGTGGTTGATTACAATTACAGGTTAAGCAGTTGTTGACCTCCATTCATCGATTTCTAACATGGATGAACTTTGCAAGGGCATGACGAGTTCATACTCTATAGCATGTAAAATGAGGAAGAAAAGCCTCTCGTAGAGACGACAACCACTGCTCAACCGATTAACGGCAGTTGGACGCTGTATGTGTGATATCCGTTTAGCTGCCTAGATCAGAATCTGTTCTGTCACGGATTGAAAATGACGCTTATCACAGTGCTCCCAAAGTGAGCGGTTAAGAACAAGTTCATCCCAACTTGTAGGGTTATTATCAAGCGCAATCATTACCTTTTTGCCAACATCCTTTTACCGCAAGTCCTCTAAACAAAAAGTGAAATTTCGGTTCTCAATTCACCGTAGATTCGATCTTTTGGAATACCACCGCTTGCGTTTTTCCTAACGATCCGTTGTGTCAATTATAAGTGGTGTCACTCAAGCGAAAGCTATATTATGTATCAATTTTATTACCAATCTCTGCAACATGATGATGGGCAAACTATTATAGACTCTATGTTGATGGATGAATGCGGTCAGAATCAGATGACACACATTGACCCGCGTTCCGGATATGCCTTGGGGTGATTTGGTATAAGTTAGTGTGGCCGAGGTCAATCGAATCGTGTACGCACTAGCGCTCCTACACATCAACGTTTAACTGCTCAAGTCCTGAGCCAGATATGTCAGCTGCATCTACCTTATTGAATGCATTCACGATTCTCGTTTGAATTTTGTACCCTAAATCTGATTGAAATTTGTGTCAAGAGCGAAAAATCACCGAAATTGTGCTAATCAATTGCACCGAAGCTAGTTCGGTACAACGATGACAACTCATACACTGTCAAACATTTTCCAAATCCATGGTCATCGTCTTTAAATTGTTACCAATAATTCCTCGTGTTGAATAATATTCTATCTAACGCTTTTCCAGTAAATTGTTTTAAACATTTATCTGCTGACCAGGATGCAAAGCGACTAAGATTGGCACGAGAAAAATGCCAGCGCTTCCAAAATCGATGCCAAATCGTAGAACCTGCTGGGTTGATAGTATACGGTCATGTGAGTCGGTTTATCAACTTTGGAAATATTTTCAGATACAATTTTGTTTATGAATTGCTCTTGTAAGCCACTGTTTTATAAGGTTAGCACGTCTAACCTGTTCGATCGCATGTGCCCAAACACGTGTATATGGGGTTAAACCCATGGTCATGGTCCAGCGACGAGCTTCGGCGGTACAAACACAAAACAAAGCAAAGCCATGGTCATGGTTTCAAGGTATGCAGATCCTCATCATACTGTCCCCACCTAATGCGTGTGAACAGTGCTTGATGGAATGCATGCCAGTGACGATTTTTGTTCATGATCATGGGTTTAACCCCATCTATATGTGTATGGGTACATGAAATTAAACAATTCAGTCGTGCCAACGTAATCCAACTGCGACTTACAAGTTTCAACTTAGTTTACCATTTAACCACTGTTTCAAGGCATGTAGATCCTGATCTTACTGTCCCTACCTAATGAGTGTAAACCCACGAAACCGGTCGTGAGGTGTGTGTGATGGAACTGCATACAGTTGGGGATTTGGGTTCATGATCATGGTTTAAACACATTTGCATGTGAGTGGGCATATGTGATTGAATTATTTGCGCCAACCCCATCTAACTGTGTTTTACTAACTCAACTTTAGTAGTAGTTTGTTCTTTAACAACCATTGATAAATTGCAGCAATTGGTGTCGGTATTAGTGCACAGTCATCGAGGTTACAGATGAAGGTTTCCTTCTTTTTGTCGTCTGTACATAACGATATGTTACAGTGTGTATGTTCCGATATCTCATAGGCACAGAGCAGAAAATAAACCAATCCATTTTGAATCTAAGAGAACTCCGATAATAGATACGATAGATTATCGAATAACACCATTGATCTGCGGTGTGTCTCGTTTTAACAGATTAGGTAATCTGGAATGATTCCTTCCAAATCCATGCTTTTCCATGAAGGTATATACTGATTTTAAAAATGCATCTTGGACTTATTGAAAAAGAGTAATTTCGAAATCACAGGTAACAAGTTTAAAGGCTAGTTATTAACGGAATACAAGCGATCGTTTCATGTTTAGAAATGAAAAATTATTTCAGAATTCCTGTCATACGCTAATCACACATCCCACCAGTGTGAGATTGTGCAAATACGTCCGTGGTTTTATAAGCGATTAAATCTATTCTCTCTCCTTCAAGGAGCATTCCAGTCTATGGAAAATGCAATGCATGGAGTATATTTTATAACAGAAATTTAGCGTTGAACAGCAATGGTGTGATTGAACAGACATGGTGTGTGGAGTGTATGTTCTCCCAAACTGAAAATTGATTCGCAAAATGGCTAAATGTTGTTCCAGCTGGTCTTTTCAAGGCTAATCACTGGTTTAAACTTTGATAGACCGACAGACATCATCATGGATTTTCTTCCTGATGGTTCAACTGGTTTAAAGTTAAAAATTGATTTTTCGCATTCCGCAATAAACGGTAGATTACAACTCTCTTTTATAGGGTGTTGCCGATGCTGTCGCCATGCAGCCTTTCATAAATTTAATCAACTGTCAGTTAAGCTTCTCAGTTTCATTGTAATTTTTCTCTCGATTTATGAATCTTGAAAGTAAATTTTAGGTTAATAAAAGTCCGTCTATCGAATATTCTCAGCTTATTCACCATATTATTCGTCATGTTTATCGGATATCAATACAAGTTATATGATTCAATGTATATGGGTTTAGAAGTATCGGATGTATCTTAAAATGCGATCGTATTGAGGAATATCTCTCCAAAGCTTCATAACTACGAGCTCATGAGTTTCTTCCGGATATATGCTACACGTCTGCAGATTTATCTGATTGAAATTCACTATAATTGAAAATCTAGGGGGGAAGCTGGAAGTGACTGTGAATTTTTATGTAAATACATAATGTAGGTTTCTATTGCAGGCGAGTTGATGTTTACCACTCTTAACTTGCATCACTGAACATCCCTAACTCGATATCGCTATCAGTAATATCAAAACAGTGAAGTTTTTTATTAGAACTTAGTGTTAATCCATCTGATCTTGTTTCACAGTCAATAGTATTAAGAGACATGACGGGTAATGCTTGTTCTTTTCCTGTTTGATGATGTTGTAACTACGTTTCGGTTACTGTGCTGACATATAGTATACACAGCCCAACCTAGCACATTTAGCGAAGCATTTTTGCGTTTCTGTGGAGACATTAAATTGCGGTTTTCGCCACAGCAATAAAAAATGGGGAAAAGGACTTGTGGATTCAATCAATCTGTAACGACTTCTCCTCGTGATTTGATTAAAACATCATAAATTATCCTAAGCGGATGTATATCACAATATTTGCACACATGCACGGGGATGTACATTCAGAATTCACTCTGAATCCACAAAAAATTAAATTTTCTATCTGGCTCAATTTTTCCAAAAGTCGATCGTTACTTTTCCCTCTTAGATGCTTCGCAACCGGACCGACCACTTCGTGGACACTTTCTCGCATGGATTGTAATAAGCTAAACGTTATTTATGTATCCTTTCAGAATAACTCATTGAAAACATTAGATCCCAAAGAAGGTTCATCGGAAAGTGTACCGCAAAATCCATCAAATTCGTAAGTTCCATCGTTACTCAAAGATTAAAATTTAACTGACGCATTGTAGTGTTTACAATGTGCCCCTCTCATGAGGTTCCGTACTTTACATCCTGCCGAATTTGCACATTTCAGAAAAAACGTGTTTAATTCCATTTTCGTACCACATACACATGTGAAATATGATAACCGTATTAAACATGAAGGCTACGCCAGCCTAGGACCAATGTCACTAGATTTAAGATTCAAAATTTATGGTTAAAAAAGCAATTAACTTTACAATAACCAAAGAGTGGAACTATAGGTACAAATGTATATATATGTATAAATAAAATCAAAATCAATGGGACGATGATAGTTTATTAATAGTTTGGGGCAAAATTCAGATTAGCTCTCATGTAATCTTCAAGTTTTGATTTGAATATAAATACACTGGTTAATCATTATCAACCGCGTCGCTGAGTGTTAATTATGTCTGAGAAACATAGCGTTACGATGGTCCACCGTGGTCTGAAATAAATAATGAAATAAGAATTCATGATACTTGTTTTAAAATTTAAAATTTATTTATATGAACATTCGGCTGATGAGTGTCAAGTCAACCTTGATAATTAGCCTGCAACCAGCTTAACCATCCATCTTGAAGCGTAATGATTTTTGCACCTGATTGTTAGAAACCCAACTATAGACGTTTTTGAGCCAAACTTGTTGACTCTCAGTGAAATTAACGACAATCATTATTTGGTTAACACGGTCCGACTTAATTTATTATAGGTTGTTAAACAAATCATGGCTGAAGTCGTAAAGAAGTAACCGCTACAACTACAGGCTGAAAACCTGCAGGAAACATTTCATCTTGATGGGGCCCTTAAGGATGAGATAAGGAGCCTTAAAAATGTGGGATTCGTATCCTAAAACATACAATCTTTCTGGAACTTCAAAGTCCGTTTCTTGGGTAGCATGCTTCGCATTCATTATAACAATATCAATGCAGTCTACTTTGATGGTTCCGAAAATTGAAAGGCAAATAACTATATTACAGAGAAGTTTCGGACTTTGCGAGCTTGCGTCTTATCGCAAACATTAGGAGGTTTGAAAAGATTCAAATACTGAAGTATGGAATAGAAACATGCAAAATCTTGATGTAAAACGATGTCATATAGCTGGTTATTCAACAGTCAACAGCTAGTCGACAATCTCATTGGACTAGCACTTAACTGGAACTCTTGAGAAATATTAAAGTTAGAAGACCTAGGCAAACTTCAAAAATATCCATCTTAGATAAAATATAGTGCTCGAAACATAGTCCGTTGAGTTGGTATTATTAGGGCGCTTTGTTCCAAAAGATTTACACATGTTACAGTTAGTTATGTGATACAGTTGAAACGCAATCTATTATTAATTTATGTATAGTTTAAAACACATTTGCATGCATCTCCTTCACACAAAACACCCCACGACCGGTTTCGTGCTGTTTGCACTCATCAGGTAGAGACATTAGGATCAGGATCCGCATGCGCTTGAAACAGTGGAAGAATGGTAAACAAGTTGCGCTTGTATGCCACTGTTGGGTAAGGTTGGTACGACCAACCTGTTCAATCACATGAGCCCCCACTCTGTAGACTGGGTTTAAAACCCATGCCATAAATATAAAACATATCCTACTGTCCCTCCACGTGAAAACAGCGAAACCGGTCGTGGGGTGTTTTATGAAAGGAGATGATGCAAATGTGTTTTATATTTATGGTCATGGGTTTTAAACCCAGTCTAACATGTGGGGGGCTCATGTGATTGAACAGGTTTGGTCGTACCCGCCTTATCCACAATGGCAAACCGCGCTTTCTTACCATTCTCCCCCTGTTTCAAGCCATGCGGATCCTGATCTTACTGTCCCTACCTGATGAGTGCAAACAGCACGAAACCGGTCGTGGGGTGTTTTGTGTGAACGAGATGCATGCAAATGTGTTTTATATTTATGGTCATGGGTTTTAAACCCAGTCTACATGAGTGGGGGCTCATGTGATTGAACAGGTTGGTCGTACCAACCTTACCCAACAGTGGCATACAAGCGCAACTTGTTTATGTATAGTTTTTTTAATAAGAAAGTTAACAGTACAATTACATCGGTGCTATATATAACATGTTTTAAAATTCACACTAAATTGGTTTTTAGATGAACTGCTAATTCAGGGATCGATGTTTGAGCAGCTTTACATTTCAACAAGTAAATTCGATCAAATGTAACAATTTTTCATTCAACACGGTTACATCTCCGATTTTGTTCAATCATTAAAATTTCGCAAACTTGTCCACGTTTACTATTGATTTGACTTTGATTAATCTGAATCAAACTCCTATTCAACCATCAATCACTAACCAGACTCCGATTACGAAACATTATGTCTTCAGTAGCGTCGAAATCGTTTTCACGGATATTTTTTGCAAATCGAGAATGACCTTGTTCAGTTAATGGATTAGCGTGTTACTTTTTGCCATCTTTTTCTTTTACATACGATCACTCTGCGATCTCTTGAAGTATAACAAACCAAGCGATTTCTCTCTAAGCTTTTCACGTAGTAACTGTGTACGGTGTTTTCACATATACCACGAAATACCATCCTGAGATTATTTGTATAACGTTTAAGCAAGTTTCATGAATTATAGCCTTATATTTTATCACCTTCTGTATTATTTCTAGAAAAGATAAAACTATTGGGAATCATTGGGATTGTGAACGCAAGGAAAAATTAGAAAATGCTCTGAGAGCTTACAGAACACAATTACAAGAGAGTTTTGAATTGGTAAGTTTGTGTATTTACTTCAAGTGCGTTCACAGAGTAACGTCGTTATAAATATGTTCAATCCGATTATTGTCCCTGAATATTGAGCCTCATAATCCTTCAACGAACGGACCGACGGAACGTTAACGTTACGTTACGTTAACGTACAGCGCACATAAGCTTGTCCTCCGTACGAAGAAGTGGAAAACGCTGTGATTACTTAATTAGAATCGTATAAGATTTATGTTACTAGAATCAATAATATTCATTCATCGAAACTAATATTCGGGAGACTGCTAATAACAAACTGCTACTAAAACGTCTTCTGTCCATGGTGATGCGTTCTACCTACTTTCAAGCCAGATATAGGCAACGCGTGTACACCTTTAATCACGTAGTTAAGTCAAGGTTCGTATAACCCATCTAGCAAAAGGGATAGCTAGCTAGATAGATGATCACCTACGTATATTGAGGACAATTCGGCATCAATGAATACCACAAATAGTAGCGTTTTGATCATTTCTGAACATAGACAGAAGCCAAACAGCGAATCATGCTTTCATTTGGTTAGAAATTTTGCAATACATTTTCCTGCTTTAAACCAGTTCAGCACTCAAAACTTGATAACACAATTGCTGTTTTGATAGGCAGTGTGTTTTGATACATTATGGTTCCGGCAAAACTTGGAAATACAAACAAAAGTGAAGTTCTCGGGAAATGAAAATAGTGATTGAAATGGATGCTCGGAAGCCACTAGAACCCACGTTAAAGTGTCGCAGCAGAACACATGCAATGTGCTCATAGGAAGCTATGATAAAATATCTGGACACAAAATGTTGCTCTACTAAAGCGCAAATACCGTGACCAAGATAATATCGCGTGTTTATACTGAGGCAACACTTATATTGTGGGTTGCCGTCAGTGAATTGACCAAAAATTTAGCAACAATTTATGCGCATGGATTTGGCTTAAGCGAGACGTCAGAAGCGTCGACTATACAAAGAATAATAAGGGTGGAAGGCATAAGTGTCTTTGCGTGTCATCATATTGAAGTACACTAGCAAAGTGCGCATAAGATGAGCTCTGGGATGACATGGAAAACACCACCCTCCGTCTCAGCACAAGAGAAGGCAAAGTCCGAGGATAACACTCGCAAGCCCGCAAGAATTCAGATTTAGAGAGAATTGCATGAGAACGTTTCGTGTGACAACAAATTCGGATATGCAATTTGTCAAGTTCAGACAAATGAGCTTAACTTAGGGTCAGCTTGAAGTGTGCAACGTTGTTTTCCGTTTACTCGACGCTGGTGTGAACGACGTAATAGAAGTTTGAATAGTAAACATATTTCGACTTCGATTGACTTAACGCAATGGTCATTTATCTCCTCCCTACAATTTTCTTGCGGGGCAGCAGTCATGCTTGCAAAGGAATAAGAAATCGCCTTTCAAATAGTGAATTCTGTCAGCCATTCTAATATCGTGACACAATTCTGCTTTACATTGTGCAATATAAATGTAAGCACTGGATAGACAGAGAAATCGTTCGAATTAATGTGAAAACCGAATCTAGGAATGTTGATGTTCTGACATGGCTACTCAGTGATATGTCCACAAACCATTTTGTGATTTGCAAAGTATTTGAGCTTTGATGTATAACAGCTTTGCCAGACAAATTAAAATTAAAATTCTCTTGCATAAGAAACAAAGATTTATAAACCATACGACTTTAAACGAGGATGAGATTCCGGTGAATCTGGTTTCCACTTAACTTTATCTCTCTAGAATTTATTAGCAAAAAACACATTTGGAAGCTACATGATATATGTATTACTGGAAGTATAACCACTTGCATCGTGAATTAAGTGTCCTACGCTTCGTTTTGCATTGTTTGCTCTTTATTCCTTCAAATTGTTATGTTGGTTTCTCTCAAAGAAAGTTCACAAAGCATGGTATTGCGGAGGGTTTAATCACCATACATTATGATTACAACTAGTCATTTTCGGTTGATTTTATTGGAGGTCTTTTTAAAGAAATTGCTACGTACACACCCAAAGCCGGTCTTGGGCCATCTAAAGTTTGGACATCGTGATCATCTTAAGACATCTCGCTACAGTTAATGATTAATCGTAAAGCATTTAAAATGGTGCATAAATTGCTTAGCAACTTCCCAAACGCTCTCTAGGCTTCTGATACAGAAGCTTCGTCAGACCAAATGTGATAGTCTTGACAGGGAACATGACTAAATACTACTATGGGCAACTACTATAGGATGTTTTGCAGTAAGGTAGAAACAGATGTGGTGGGCTGACTGCTAGTTAGTCATGTTCCCTGTCCTGTCCATCACCCTCGATCTTAGGAAGCTTCAGTGCCAAAAGACGTTACAAAAAACCACAAAGGTCAGGCTCTCAAAGTGTCGGATCAATAGACACCATCCACAAATCATCACTACAAACCAAAACCGATATTAAATGTTTATACACAAATGTGCAGTGTTTGCGGAACAAAATGGAAGCAATCAGTTTTCTGAGGACATTATCGCTGTAACCGAAATGTGGTTTCATGATCAGGTGGATGATTGCGAGCTGGCAATGGCCAAAATGATCATGCTTCGGCGAGACCGCTCAAGAACAGGTGGCGAAGTATTTGTGTATTACCACTAGCGTCTTCACTGCACAATCGTTTCTGATACATGATTTGAGCTGGAGGATACCATGTGGTGTAGCTTGCGCATGGAATTAGGGAAGAACTGCATCCTTGGTGTAATTTAGCGCTCACTCACCTGATCTGACGCCCACAACAAAATTTTGCCAGAAATAATACGCAACGCCGGAAATCTGAGCTGAACCCAACTACTCGTAATGTGATTTCAGCCTTCCGCAGCTTCACACCAAAAGATTGCACACGCAGCAATTACTTGAGTAGAAATTCCGTGAGGTGATTAAACTCATTCCCCTTTACAACCACAAAAATTCTTTAACTCGACAAAAAGATACAGACGAATCCTCAATACTAGATTTGATTCTCACATCAGTCGCAAAGGCAGTTGAGTCTGTGCAGCAACATAGTCATATGGGGTTAATTAACCACCTCATGTTGTTATTTGAATTCGGGTACAGCGCCAGGAGGACATCTAATGACGTCAAACTAATCAGAAGGGTTGATTACTTCGGACTTCGCAAAGTGCTCAATATGCTGGAAGAGAGGCATATCGATCTTAGGAATGCAGAAACTCGCTGTTCCAGCCTTTTGAAATACATCGGTATGAAAATAGACGAAAACAGCCTGTACTCCGAAAAGAAATTCTAGATCGATTTGACCACAGCTTACTACTTCAAAAGATGCCTGAGTTTGGTGTCACTGGAAATCTACCGACATGGTTCGCAAGTTACCTGTCTGAACGCAATGCGAAAGTCAGAATTGATGGTGAAATTTCCCGTACTATTGTAGCCACGAGCGGTGTCCCACAAGGTTCAGTATAAGGTCAAATACCGTTCCTAATATTTATAAACGATCTACCGAAACGGATGTGATGTAAACTAGTTCTTCTTGCCGACTATGTAAAAATTTGGACGAAGGTCAACTCAGTTGAGGATCACTTAGTTTTACAAGCAAACTTAAATAAGCTGCACCAGTGGTTAATTGAATATAAGCTGCCCTTCAACTTGCGCAAGTGTCAAATGTTGCCAGTTGGGAAACCCTTTCTTTGATCATACATACTTGCCAGTCACACGCTTGAGTGGAGTATATCACAGAATGATCTCGGTATTTGGGTGTCTTTGAAAATTTAATAAACGGTCTGCAGTGCAAAGCCGTCTACAAGCGTGCATGCAGCGTACTCGCTTACGCAAACACATTTTCGGACTTTTCCCACCGCACTCATTGTCAAATTTTTACCATCCTATGGTTGTTGTTAAGCTTGTTGCTTTTAAGACCATTAAAAACCTTGAATTACCTTGAAATATACTCAATACCTACATACATCCAGATGTGGACCATATAGCGAAAGCTTACACAATATGGATGGGAAAAGACATCTATCTCCTCGAAAGGATTTATCATAAGGCTACCAAAATAGTTACTGGCTTGCAGACTCATCCGAGCTGACCTAATCATGACATACCGAATAATTCATACGAGGTCCCACCCACTCAGACATCTTATTACAATTGGTTCCAAGCTCCCGTGTATGCTTCTTGTGGAACAGCCTATCGCCAGAAATTGTTTCCTCATCAAACGAAATGATATTCAAGCAAACGTCACGATCTTTTATGTTGAATAATACAGTGTTAGCCCGAGTTTACTGAAATTTCATAGTGATTACTTCTTACACACAATACTTGTAAAAACAAATTACCAAACATTACCAAGTTACCAAACAAACATATATTTCCGGTCGAATTGGAATTACTTTTGCTTCTCACTTGACCTAAATGGACGCCAAAAATAAAGCAACGTTTCGTTTAACTTTCATACATATATCCTATGATATTGTACAGCTGTTTGCTTTTTTCACCATAAATCGTAAATCTTTAAGTGAAGCGATACCAAAATCCTTCTATAACACAAATGTCTTTTCATTAACAACACGCGATCTGTCTCAAACATAATCCAATCAATTGCTTTCTCTAAGCGTTCTCGTGAATGGGTTAATTTGAAGCAAGCTTAACATTTCCCGCAAAATGATAAATTAAGAGTACATCCACTACTGCATTTAGTTTGACCTGGGTTAATCCTACCAATTCGTAGTAGTTATATCATTATTGACTCTAAGGTGGGTTAAGGAAAACAACAACCATAGGATGGTAAATATTGAAATGTGCGCAAAGCAAAAGCATTACGCTAAGACATTAGGTTATGCAGTATATAAAGAATCAGTAACTGAATGATTGGATGAAAACTTATTATATCTAAAGTAATGTGTTGCTCACATCCCCGGCACTTACACATTACTTTGCAAAACATTACTTTGTTCATACATAAGCGCCTTGAGTGAATGACCAAGAATCACTGTGCTTCTGTGCTTAAACATCGTCGTTCGTTGTACGAACCCTATGTAACAGTGGTATTCAAGTATAACTTTGTTTATTATATCTAGTTTCAAAACCGTTTAAGATATTAGAGTGGGTAACGGTAGAAGGTAAACATTCCCAACTCAAACAGACACGGCCAGAAGGAAACTTCTCACAACAAGCGTGAATGATTTGTCGATTATGCGTAATGCTTTTTGACTATTAATTACGTTACATTAACTTGAAAAATACATTCTAATTTAAGTAGTTTTTGCTACTGCTACTCAGTTTGATGCTATATAATCTGGAACACCGAGGTATTAGAACGCTTGTGTTTGGTGAATGAACCGATTTACAAGCAACCATTGGAAGCGTTTGGGCTAAATTTACCCGCCTTGACCCATGGTAATTAATCGCTATATAGTGATCACAGCATACGCTTTTAATACAGTCACTTGAGTTTTATCTCAATATTTTTTAATTACTCGGAACTAGCTAACTCTGAAAAAGTTCCTGAACGAAGAAATTAAAACTCCGATGTTTCAGAATTTTCCGGCAATTATCCTATACTATTTTATTGAAATTTGCTTTTTCTACCGTCTAATTTGATTGTTGAATCAATTCCGTTTTAATCAAATTTCCCTGTTCCAACAACCGCTGTTTCCATTGCTAACCGTTTCCATGGAATAGGTTCCCACGGAAACTTGTTAATGATGTATCATTCTCAATATCGAAAACAAAGGTTGGTGATCAAATTAAGAAGGTGATCATAGCCTCAATCGGAATTTCAAAATGACACTATTTAAAATAAAATGTTAAAAGTTACTAAAATCACACTTTTTGCCAGAACAATTCCTTGAAAAAGTAAGAAATTTGTATGCAAAAGATTAGAGCAGTTTTGAGGTGACTTTTAGCTTCTGATACAAAAGGTTTGTCAGACCGAAGGTGATCGTCTTTTTGAGGAACATTACTGAGTTGAATTTCACCTGCCACCACTGTTTTGATCTCACAGTTGACAGCTCATAGTAAGCTTTGACAAATCGAGCATCCCGTACGTATGTACATCAACCTGGTACATTTGAACACGTTGAAGTTCGACTGACACTATGGCTCACGTGTGTAAAAGTGGCTAGGTTTAAAAAGGTTATCAAAAATCCAATAAATATCAAATATGAGAGAAAAATCGGCTAACTTACGAGCGTCATATTGTGGAGGTACATACCCAATCCACATTATTGAACTCCTCCACAAGTAAATGTTCGCCATACCATTTAATACCTCGTCTTAGTACTCTTATTATATAAACCGACGCTGTTTACATGTATCTAATAGGTTCCGTTCCAAGACTGAATCTGAAATAAAGGATCGATATTTCCTTGAATCTCAGGGCTACCTTTAACACGTTTTTGATGTTCTTCGACTCTGGTATGAAGTTCCATGGAAGTCTGCACCACGTAAACACCAAGGCAATCCTTCAATTCTTCGAGATGAGCATGTCTCCATCCTATTTCTCCACTGCACAGGTTTTCTATCTTATGACAAACGGTGAAACTACGGACTACAAGATATGTCCCACACATATTCAAATCCACTGTTTTCTCATAATGTTTCTTGTTGGGGAAGGTCCGTTGGCGAACTTAAGGTCAAAATAAATCACTCTTGTAATATTGATGTATGTATTGATGAGAACATTCCTAAGCAATTTATATGAATTATCGTACTCTTATTATCTGGGCTGTAGTTGTAATCAAACGCATTTCTTTGTTTCATGAAGTGATTTTAGTTTGCTGGACTGTTTTGTCAATGGTCGAGACCTAGAAATATTCCAAAATGAACAAAGTTATTGCTGAAAAATGTAAAATACCACCGTCACCCGGTCGCATACAATGCGGTGTCAAATATTTCAGCCGTAAAAATTAATATATGTCATCAATCCATTACGGAAAGGCCAGGGTAAAGCCAGGAGTTTCCGCTTCACTTACTACGACTGGAACTACATCCACAGCTCTCGAAGCCGCTAACGAACTCGCTCAATTTTACTCTAGAGTGTTCTACCCTAACGAGCGCGTATCCTACGATATACCTGCATTCAGATCGCAGAATACAATACACGAAATCGTTGTGAAACCCGAGAGTGTCCTGGTAAAGCTACGCGGGTTAAATACAAAAAATCCCCGGGTGCTGATGAAATAACACCATTCATCCTAAAGCAATGCGCCCATGCTCTATTCTCACCACTCTCTGACCTTTTCAACCTGTCCTTGAGTTGTAGCACGGTTGCTAATGACTGGAAATGTGGACTAATCACTCCGATATACAAAGGAGGGAACCGATCTGATGTGTCTAACTACAGACCAGTCACGTTGTTGCCAGTGGTCTCTAAAGTTCTCGAACGACTTGTGGCCGACGAACTTATCAAACACTTGGAACAAAATAAGCTTCTTTCCATCGCACAGCACGGATTCAGGACAAGACACTCCTGTCTCACCAATCTTCTCATAACTCTTGATAATTGGACTCGAGCCGTGGACGATGGATGCCCTATCCATGCTTGTTACTTGGACATGTCTAAAGCTTTTGACCGTGTTAACCACAGCATACTGCTACAAAAATTGGAGCAGCTCGGGGTATGCGGCAGACTATTGGCCTGGATAAAGGATTACTTGACTGGTAGAGTTATAAGGGTTAGAGTTGATGGGGCACTATCCAGCCCAGTAGAAGTTACAAGTGGCGTACCTCAAGGCTCAGTCTTGGGGCCAATACTCTTCCTCGTGTACGCGAATGATATACCTGAAATCGTACGCAGCAAAATCATTTTATTTGCGGATGACATCAAAGTCTGGACTAGCATACGCACCATAGAAGATTGCCAAATTCTCCAAAAAGATCTCGAAGCACTTCATAATTGGTCCTTGCGGAACTGCTTATCATTCAACATCCAAAAATGTAAAATGTTGAACGTCGGTAAATCATTCGAATTCACATACTCTCTGGGATCTCAGCAACTTTCATGGGTTACTGAAGAGAAAGACCTGGGTGTGTGGATTAGCAGTAACCTGAAGTCTTCACGGCACTGTTCTGTTGTATACAAAAAGTCCTGCCAAATCTTAGCATTGCTCAGAAGGATCTTTGGTCGTTTCTCAAAGCAGATACTCCCACGTATAATTAACACCTATATCAGACCAACAATGGAGTATGCTGTTCAAGCATGGTCCCCATGGTTACAAAAGGACATGACCTTGCTGCAACGGGTATACCACCGCGCTACAAAACTGGTGACCGGGCTATACAACAGGCCATACGAGGAGCGGATTGCAACACTAAACCTCTTTGACTTTTCGTACCGTCGTCTCAGGGGTGACTTGATCCTGCTTTTCAACATTCTGCATACAGTGGATCACCCACTCGAACACCTGTTTCATCGGCAAGAAGCACGTGGTAGCAGATCGCATGGATACAAGTTAATTATTCCACACTCCAGATCAAATTGTCGAAGGTTTTTCTTTGCTGTCAGAGTCTGTTTTCTATGGAACTCCCTGCCCCCACATATCATTTGCGCAACAAGCCTGAACATGTTCAAGGCTGAACTTGACAAGTATATGTTGACCAAACCCAACCTTGCACCTGAATACACGTGCTGACTTTCCATATGTATAAAACATTTTGTTGTTCTATGAATTCCCTATATTTTTAATCTGTAGTTACTGTAAAGTATTTGCTTTTTGGACCATTACAACTTTGAATTACTTTGAACCATCCAAAGGTTTATGTGAACTATCCCGTACACACTCGGATACATAACATCTCATCGACAGTTACGAGTTTCAAGTACTGTTAATACGAGCCATCTAAATTCGAGCGTAGAAACAATGCCGATTGAAGATTTATCGATTCCAGCAACGATAGGACAACAAGTACAGTGAAATAATAAAAATATTGCACTAGTAATATTTAAAATCAGTAGCCTATTTTCATAATTAATAATATCCTGCTGCTGCGTATCTGGTATTCGATTAAATGGTCACTTGATTAATTCTGAGGTTAGCTTTGTCGATTTGGTTAGCGGCTTCAAAGTATAACATTGTTTAGTACTTTTTCACTATTTCACTGCTTCCATCTGATGAGAGCAGTCAGAAACCGGCTAGGATGTGAAAGTGATGTGTGCATTCTCAAAACTGATCATTCAATCCATTGAGAATGAAATCGGAGTTATTTATACCTACGAGTTCTGCGATATTCATGGTGATGTTTACACTCCTTTTTACAACGAAACCGATATAGTTATTGCATCACTTGTATTGCAATGAAAACTGGCACCCGTTTTGTATGTAAGATCCGCAACCACGTCTCTCAATTGTGTGAACATGTGTAAACAGACAAAAAATCCCCCCTTTCTTTCTATCACCATGTACCCTCTTCATGGTATACTTGTTGGCACATCGTCTGTAAACACTTGTGTAATAATAATATCATCACATGAAATCCATACTATCTTCGGTTCACGAAATCTATACTACTTATAGTAAAAAAATCCTGATGATTGTGATGATTACGCAGCTGTTTGTTTAATTTCAACCGTTCCTTGACTAATATTTGATCACGACATCAGATGGGCTATAGTATAGCGCTTTCGATTAATCAACACAATAACCTACGTGCTTCTTACACTCGTCATTTCAACGGTATTCGTATGCCGCATTTATGTTTCTAACTGCAAAATACCTCCCTTGCTTTTCAACGAGAATGGCATTGGATGTAATCAAAAGATCACATGTCTGATAATTCCTAGTTGCTATTTGACGAGCATTCATGCGATCACTAACTATTCCACATCTTAATATTCATGTGCACTAGGCGTTAACCTTTGGATTATACCTCATTTGTTATTCACCCGATTGCAGTCGCAGCAAAGGGCGAGAGAAAGAGCCGCTAGACACCTTGCCGAGCTACGGAAAAAGACGGCCAACGAACGTCACAACAAAGAAGAAGTAGTCCGGGAGAACATTAAAAAGTAAATCCTCGATGGTCTTATTTGATTAGAATTAATTAGTTTTCGAAATACTTGTAGTACATTTGATATACATTATAGACATTTGTTAATGTTGTATGCAGACCTTCGTATGATTAAGCTGACTCGCGTTTAGCCTATATGAACATGCCTTCGTAAGTGTGCCTTTATCTCTATATACACATGCTATGGACAATCGTGATTGGTCTCATCTCACGCATTGAGTGGTTTTATATTATTAAACCGTGTTCAATGAATGTGCATCCCACTCGTACTGTCCCTACCTGACGATTACAAACAGCACGAAACTGATCGTGGGCTGTTTGTGATTGCAGTGCATGCAAATATGAATGTTTAAAAACTTGTTCATATATGACAAATAAAATTGGGCTTGCCACGTGCAGGCTCGTTCTGTCGCATATACAACGAATTAGCAACGCTAGTTTCATTGATAATTTTCAATAAATTCATCTGGTACTGTTTGCACTGCTACAAATTTGAACTGATATTAATTATATATTTTTTAGAGGAGTTCACTTTCGAGTTGCAAGCATGGCTGTGTCCAGTATGTGAGGCTTGTCGTTTCAGACCACATTCACCGCTTTATAATCTTCATATAACTTAACGCTATCTGACTTCCCGTTTACATTTATCAGCTTAGTATCTGAGACCTTAATTTTATTTCGCATTTTTCAGCACCCTATCCGATCATCTATGATCTAACCCTCAATCCTTTAGAAACAGTTTGGTTCCAACAAACCACGCATTAAATTAACCATTCAAAGGAGTAAATTTTTTAAATGTAAATACCGAAGTCTCAGATTTTTTGTTCTTCTCTTCCCCTGCACTTTCATTGATTTGACCGGCCGACTGTCTATCAGTCATCCAAATTCTGACTTGGCCAATTACTAATGCAACTTCGTTCGCGCTTATTAACTGCCCAATGCAGTTGAGCGATTCCGTACAGGCGCAAACGATTCACTACTTCATGAACAAGTGGCATATTTATCAACTTCGACGGCCCAATCAAAATATGAGATAATTACTTTGTGTTCTTGCGTTTAACCGCCTCCTTCCCGCGAAGATGAGAACTGTTGTTGAGGACAATCCAAACTGGCAAGTATAGAAGAGTACAAGTTTCAAGCTAATGGTAGTTCAGCGTATCGCAATTAACGATGATGTTGAAAGACGATTTCGCAAACTGACTACCATTCGGATGCATTTAATGGAGCGTTCTATTTTCGCACACACCCATATTATAAGTTTTCGAAAAGTGACACATGGTATTTCTTTCCATTTTTCCGTGTAGCTGAAATTACGTTTTTAAAATTCAAAGCGCTTATAATGGAAATTTTACTCAATTCTTCGCCACACGCATTCCATAAAATGAAGCATTATGTGGTCTCATTTCATGATATTGAAACAATTTATAACTATTGCTAAATGCGATATCCAAAAGAAGTGCCCTAGATTTTTCATTTGTTATTCAATGTTAGATTTTTAGACCAATGTAGACGTTTGCTTTCCTTGTCGAGTTTTATTTTGATTTTAATTTATTAGTGTTTATTTCCTACCCCTAAAGTTTACGAGAGCTGGAAGAACAAAACCGAAGGATTGTTGAGCAGTCACAACGTCAAAGAAACGAACACGTTCAGGAAATGCTTGACCAAAAAGAGAACAAAAGCAAGAAGGTATCCACATTGTTCATTTTATTTCTCTCGGCCATTTTAATAACACGGATGCTGGTAAAAGTGCAGCCGGTATAAGAATGCAATTGGCCTACAACGCTAGATATGGTTGAAACACCTGAAGTGTCTAAACCGTTAATTATTCTAAGATTTATGGTAAAAAAGCAAACGCAAGGAAAACACAAGCTTTCGGTATGATTGAAAAAATTGAATATAAAGAGTTGTGGTAACTGTACAAGGCAATATACAAAGTGTAATACTAATAGCATATAAAATCTGTAAGGAAATACAAACTTACGTATTCATTTGAGTATTTCGCGTTGGGTTACCACAAACAATTATTACTTTTCATTGTGTAATTTTCTTCCTCATATTGCTCGGTCGATATAAATCGAAGCAATATGGTTCACCGAAAACGAAGAGAGAATGGAGATCAGTGATCTGAAACCTTGTTTGTTGTGGTTCGTCACCATGTGGGATTTGTCAGACGTTCATGAAAAGTTCGCGTCGGTGTGTGTTATGTTGTTTCAAACAAACGGCAGCATGATAAGAAACTCAGAAAATTGTATGGTAGAAAAAGCATTAAGCTTAACAATATCCATCGGATGACAAGGTATATGGAACATATAAAAAAAAAGAAAATATCTCTCAACAATAACGTTCTTTGCCAAAGTTAAAAGCAAGTTACGTTTAAAGGTCGCCATGCACGAATGCAGATTAACAAAATAGCACGCAGGGTAAAAAATGTTGGAGCCGGCAATCAATGCGTAAACTTAGTATGTAGAGTGGAATGGCTAACGGTCGGATTTCAATAACTTATTATTTCTTTTAGAAGCGAAGTGACTGTAGGCTAACTTACATACAGCCTTCATCAATAAAATTAATAGAAGGAAGCTAAATCAATAGATCCGTAAAACAGCGGTTTCTCGGTCAACCTAAGTGTTAATACATTCTACTTACGAGAAACGTGTTCAATTTTACGCTACCTGCAAAAAACTTGGTCGGTAAAAAGTTTATGTTCGTTGTTTCTAATTATTCAAGTCAATTCAGACATCAAACGAGTATTGGTTTCGCCGAAATGAATGACAAAGCTTTCATTAAAATATGAACGCCGTTCTAACTAAATCTGGAATTTCATTATGTGCTATCGGCCCATCGGAAGGGATGAGGTTTCATGTGCCCTTCAAAACTCACGAGTAGTACTAGTCGTCTACAAAACTTGATGGAATGCATAATTTATCTGTGGGGTAGGCCCTTTGCAAAAGCGTGTCTGTGTTTGGTCAGCTAAATAATTTTTATTTAAAGTCAGATTTTATAAAATGGAATGTGAAATTTGAAAAGTAGGCCATCTATTGAATATATAGATTTGTGGTCCCACCATCATTTAAATAGGATAACGGTGAGATTCACGATTTATGGTGAAAAAAGCAAATAGCTGTACAATATCATAGGATATACATATAAAATTTGAACCGCTGGTACTTTCATGTTTGCATCAATGTGCTTCAAAGGAGGAGTAAGAGTAATTCAAAGTTTGGCATGGAGCAACGAAATGTGTTTGGTACAAAGGGTTTTCAGTAAACTCGGGGTCAACACCGTGTTATTCATTATAAAAGATCGTAACGTTTCTTTGAATCTCATTTCATTTGGTAAACTGTTCCACAAAATGCATACACGAACTGCGAAAAGTAACATCTGGAATTTGAAGGGTCAGATCGCAAGTGCAGATCGGGAGACAGGAAACAGTTTTAAAGAGGTGTCTGAGTGGGTGGCACGTCGTATAGATTATTCGGTATGCCAGGATTCGGTCAGCTCTTATGCGCCTATGATTGAGAGTGCACAATCCAAGTCTAGTAAGTCGCTGCTCAAATGGTATCTTATACCATACGGTAGCCATTTTAGTTGCCTTTCGAGTAGCGAAATGTCTTGTTGTAGAGGTCGTTGTAATGGCGTCTCAGATCAAAGGCCATGAGATGTAATATTTTCGGTTAGTTTACAGTTGGTCAATCAAATTAGGTAAAACACGCATGTTCAGTGATGTTCATCGAGTTGGCATCGGAACTTGTAAACATTTCGTTATCAGGCAATATCTGTGAATTGTACTCCTGTTTGATTCTGATATCATATTATTTTTTTACATTAGTCTCGTGAATTGGCCCAAGCCGCTGAAGATTTGCGCAAAGAGCTTCTTCGCGCATACAATCTGGACAACTTTGATACAAGAGCAGCCCAAGTTCAAAATTTTGTCTCCTTAATTAAATAGAGGTAAAGCGACATAAACACTTTTGTAACTGTCCAAATTTGTTTTCTCTGGTTTGTTCTAGAGCTTGTGTACATGAACAATTACTGTTTTCCTTATTGTGCATGCAATACAAAATTCATGAACTAAGAACGCTCTTTTGTAGTTTCAGATAAAAATATAGCGAGCGAAGCTATCAACTATTAACATAGTATTAACTAGTAACATAGTACGTTGTTCACAACCTGGAATAATTTAGAAGCCAAGAACTCCCAACTCAGCCCACCTCTTACGGAGACTTCTCTGTAGGCTATGTAATGACCCTCTGCTTTTAACTAGGCACATGCATGATCGTATTTGACCAGTCAGGTGTAAGTGATTAAGCTCAGGTCACGATTGCTTGTTGTACCACGGTTGGTTGCGTTGATATAGTTTGTCAAACACGTGAAAATCGAAATGGAGAAGAGTTCAGAATGCTTTTCGGTTGAAGGTGGAATAAATATTAGTTAGCGGAGTAGTAGAGTGTGGTGTGATGATTTCCAGCGTTAGAAAATCGTGAATCAATAAAGGGTTAACAACGATGAATAACATGAAATTGAAAATTCGAATATCATGCTCAAGACAAAATAACTCGGGCAAATCTTTACTCATAATAATTGGTTTTATTCGTTCATAAATATTTTCATACATGAAATGCGGGTAAAAAGCTATGCTTTACAAGACCCACATTGGCGGCCATTAGATGCAATTTTATTGAATAATTGCAGTAGTAATTAAACCCGAAACATCGCAATCTGCCTCATGTTTAATGTTAATAAAATTAGAAAAACATATGCGTAGCTGTAAACCATCGCCTCAATGAACACATAGCAATCGTCAGTCGATTATGCGATAGCTAGCATACAAGAAAATCGTCGTTTTAAAAGTATAGTGACGATGGCATACTTGCAATAAACAGCATATTCGTGATGAATAAATGCTTGATATAGGCCAACTGATTACCAATTAATTGACGTAAATTGCACCGATAGTTGTTACAGAAGTACAAGATATGCCGTGGCACGCCCTTCCATAATTTATATCTGTCTCCGGACCAGTGATTAAATTCAAGCATACAAATAGTAACCGGATATGAGCGTTGACCTTAGTGAATACATTACATTAGGGCAAGGAACGAGCCGATGTCGGTGTCAAATGGACAATATCGAGCATCGCAACGGTATTTCTTACGTGAAAATGTAAGCCACCGAAAGAACGCATGGTGTTGCAATTTCTAGAACGATATAACGAAAATGGATCCCTTGTGGCAATAATGGGCAAGCTCAGCAAAATACCGAAACACATGGATGAAGTTTGTTGATTGTCCTACTAGGTGGAAAAGGCTGAAGTAGGTGATTACAGACGCCTTGTTTCACAGGGTTGAATTAATATGAGTGCAGTTGCGTTTGAGCTTTTGCAGTCTCTAATGGCGGACAAAGTTCAATAGAAACTGTTATTTCTTCGTGTGGCCAAGTTTATTCAATCGTAGAAACGGTCCCCAGAACCCGGATTTATTGATAGATTGCGACAAAATAGTAGATGCATCGTGTTTTGAAACCAAAATTTGTATCGAGGACCTAATCATTGACATATCAGGGATATCGTTATCAGGATATTAGTCTGCGTGTACTGACCGTGTAATTTTGCTGACTCCTGGCTCACGATTTGGCAATACTGAAATTATAAATTTGCAACCTAATTCTGTCGATATTATATCACGCGAGAAAGATATACTGAGTCAAAAGAGTGAAATCTAACTGTGAATCTATTTGCCGCAAATGTAAATTAATCATGAAAAGGATCTCATCCTTCAGGAAGCTTCAGGAGTCTCGGGAACGTTTATCCAATTTAACGTTGTTTATGTTCGCTTGACGAAAGCATGCAACTACGATAAAAATGTCATTTTTTAAAATTATCAAAACTATAGGCTATTCTCATAGACTACTTAAAATTGATAGTTTAGGCGAGAATAAAAGTTTCAGGGCACCGAGAAAGTTGCGTTACATCCAAAAAATTTGCCAGCGTTCAAACAACATGGGTGATTGCCTTAAAAATTTCTTTATTTTCTACATTTCAGGAGTAGAATAACAAGGTACTCATGAAAGTAGCGTTTGAGGGAAACCTGTTCAGTCAGAGTCGTTTGAGAAGACAAACCAATGCACAGGATGTGCTGATCCTTGATAATGCAGTCTTCACTGCTTACATCAAATCCTGTTCTTTTTTCTTGCATATATCTGTCTAGGCCTGGGCAACCTGACAGTATCTTAGCTCACCTGTAGTCCTTGGCTGTGCGGCACTTTGCCTGGATCAGGCTTGTGATTTCATACATCATACATACATACATCAAATACTAGCATCAAATAGTTAAGCTTGTTGCTTTTTAAACCATTAAACCTTGAATAAACATCAATAATAATAATAATAATAATAATATTAATAATAATAATAATAATAATAATAATAATAATAATAATAATAATAATAATAATAATAATAATAATAATAATAATAATAATAATAATAATAATAATAATAATAATGGTTCCAAGGTTGTCAAAGACGGGGCGGTTTTGGGGATAAGCTCCCAATTCCAAAAATGCTCCAATGGCACGCGTCTCATATAGCCTCTGGCAACCAAGTCCAGCTCCTGGCCTGCACGCGTGGTCCTGTGCGACCCGGCGGAACTGCTTCTACTGACAGGAGAAAGGGCGAAGGCGGCTGACTGGCGCCTCAAAACCAGCATGCTTCGGGCAGGTGGAGCTCGTAAGTCCATGAAGGCGGTCCACCTGGGGGAAGGAAAACCCTTATCTCAAACCTCCACTGCCTTGTGGCTACATCCAATCATGGAAAAGGCTTCAGGAGTCAACCTCGAGGAAAAATCCGGAGCCGGAGTCCCGTTAGGCAGTCCGAAGTTTTTTTTACAACTTCGCCCTGCCAACTTCTGCGACGGCATCGTTGTCCAAACGTATCAGCCTAGCTGTTCCTTTGGTTCCGATGGTGCCGTGGAGAGGGAGCACTTGCTGCATGGGCAACAGCTAGTTCTCCACTTTGAACTGCCCTGGGACACTCCATTCAGCTTCTGCGGATAATAACACGGGAAGCAGCAGATACCGGTTAAAAGCTATGGCTCGATTGGCGTAGAGCTCAGCGCCTGGGGCTGCTTCCGACGGTGGGAGAGACTTTCAGATCTCATTGGACGGCTACCGCCCGCCTCAAGCTGGGCAGCCCCCAGCCAATATGGTGCCGTCTCGCCACGGTCTGCTATCCTCATTGGGTGCATGGGGATTAGGAATCAACCGACAAGCAGACTGTTATTTCCGCACCAGCGAAACCAACTACTAAAAAACAAATGTCATTTCTGAAACTGGGAACCTGGAACGTCCGGTCCATGCTTCCTGGATTTCATGACGACGTCTCAGATATCAGAGGCGTAAGAAAATCTGCTGTGATTAACAATGAGTTAAAGAGACTAAATGTCGACGTGGCAGCCCTACAAGAGACGCGATTACCAGACACTGGTAAGCTAACAGAAAGAGATTACACGTTTTTTGGAAAGGAAGGGGTTCTGATGAGCTTCGACTGCATGGAGTTGGCTTTGCCGTTCGAAACGACCGACATTCTAAAAGCAACAGAACCGAGCAGCAGTGGGAGCGAACGGATTTGGACTTTAAATCTGAGGTGCATTACCGGTACCATTACGTTGGTAAACGTTTATGCTCCGACGCTCTCTGCGACACCTGCTGAAAAAGACGCTTTTTATCACAACATCGCAACAGTCCTGAAAAACGTGTCACAAAGAAACTGTGTAGTGGTATTGGGTGATTTCAATGCTAGAGTTGGTGCGGATTACGAATCTTGGCAAAACTGTCTCGGGAGATTCGGTGTAGGTAAAACCAATGAAAATGGACCAGGCCTTTTAGAATTATGCACACAGTTCAGTCTCTGTGTTAGTAACACTTTCTTTCAAACAAAACCACAGCATAAGGTCTATTGGAAACATCCTCGCTCTAAGCACTGGCACCAGCTTGATCTTATTCTTGTTAGGCGCACTAATATAGGAAGCGTACTTCTCACCAGATCATATCAAAGCGCAGACTGTGACACTGATCATTCACTGGTTTGTGCAAAACTGAAGCTTTCCGACACGAGATTGCACCGCACCAAATTGTCTGGTAAGCCTAGGATTGACGTCACCCGCATGTGCGAACCTAATCTAGCTGCGCGATTTGCAAAAGCCTTCACAGCCGAGTTCAGCAAGACAACCCCACTTGAATCGGCTTCAGAAAACTGGGAATCGATTAAAAACAGCATATGCCGAGTCGCACTTTCCACTTTCGGTCCGAAGAAAGCTCGAACAAGCGACTGGTTCGAAGTAAAAGCTTCTGAGATGACTGCTGTGTTGGATGAGAAACGGTCAGCATTCTTGAGGTTCAAAGGTATGCCAACAGATGAAAACTTACGACTTTTAAGAGCAGCTAGAAATAAGGTCCAACAGACTGCAAGGCGATGTGCAAATGACTACTGGACAGAAATTAGCCTTAGTATCCAAAAAGCTGCGGATACTGGAAATTTTCACGACATTTATGACGGGATCAAGAGAGCCATTGGTCCAAACAAACTTAAAACGGCTCTCATTAAATCTGCATCTGGGGACCCGATTGTGGACAAAACTCAGCAGATGGAAAGATGAGTAGAGCACTTCTTCTCTCTCTACTCTAGGGACAGTACGGTTTTACCACATGTATTTGAAAATGTCGAGCGGTTGCCGACTATTGAATATCTAGATACTCCCCCTACTCTTGATGAGCTCAATAGAGCAATCGATCGCTTAGCGAATGGGAAGGCCCCTGGTGATGACAGAAT
>JACCGJ010003048.1:0-10050 GCA_013407085.1 Atriophallophorus winterbourni | reverse complement strand
GACTCTCTGACCTAGTATCTTAGTTATTCCTTTACCAATTTCTGGATGCACATAGTTAGGTCCGGCGGATTATTCCGACTAGATTTGAGGGGACCCAAGCGACGTCATCCGCTTAAAAAACTACTTTACTTAGAGAGACACTCATTTCCGTACTATAATTTGGGACTGAGTGAATCGCATCACCGCCATCCATTCTATATACGCTTTGAAAATAATCCAGCAAATCTACTGCCTTGTCGAGGTCAAAATAGGCCTGCTCGCCATTGTCAAGTTGCACAGGCCTGAAGGTGGCTAAAAGTTAATCACGTTATGCGGCTGAACCCTTGACACATCGGTATTGAGTATACCGTTCATACGTTTCACATGTTCTTGTTTCCGGATATCTGGAAAATAAGGTAAGGGTTCTCAGCACCAGCACAGTGCGAGGTCAGCTATTCTGAAAACGATGCAATAATATTTCTGAACAATGTTTTATGTATGAAATCACTAACCTAATCGAGGCAAAGTGCAGCACAGTCATAGTCTGCATGTGGGCTAGGATGCTGTCAGGTTGCCCAGCCCTAGACAGATAAGAGATGAAAAATGGCACAGTAAGTTTTTAAAAATGTTTTTTAATGTTTTTTTAGAAAATGTACGGAAAAATGGTAGGCCATTTTGCGTCAAATTCCCTTTTAAAGCCTAACGCATTCGAGATGTTTACTATACAATCTGGGAGCTCGTTTCTGAAGGGGACCACACGGTTGCTGAAAAATTGTTCACTGCCAGTAGCCTAGGTCTACTCTTAAGAAGTTTCATAGAATTACTAATTGTTGATGTTTTAGTGGCAAGTTTAAGGGATTCAGAAATATTATCACCCATGAGACCCTTTAGAATCTTAAAGGCTTCTATTAGGTCGCCTTGCAGACGCCGTCTCTTTAGTGAGAACAGATCCTTGAGTCTTGGCACATAGGTTTTACCTGTGTGACCTAGTCGCAAGGCGCTGGGCACATTCGAGACATGCGATATCTTTCATATGCACGGTGCTCAGGATTGAACACAGTATCTCAAGACTACTTTTTACAAGAGAATGAAGATTGAAGTTTTTCGGCATGACAACGCTGAGCATAGTCTAGAAATTTTTTGCGAGCCTTGTTTACTGCCTCGGCACATTGACTAGCCCATTTAAATCCTCCTGTTACAGTAATACCGAGATACTTCACTTTCGGAGAAGCAGCAAATCTGACAGTTCCTTAGTCGACTCCCATTTTGGTTGTCGCTAAATCAGTCGGCAGAACGCAGCTCTTCCCCTAATTTATTGGCAAAGCCCATGTTTTTTGTCCACTCGATTACTTTTTCTAAAATAGAGATTAGCGTATCTTAACTGACGATTTCTAGGATCTGAACCTAATCAGCAAACAGGAAGCAACGTGAACTCAAGCAGGCTGCCAGGTCGTTTACAAAATAAGGATAAGTAGTGGACCAAGCACAGATCCTTGAGAGACTCCACTAATTTTTCTTAGCTTGTGTAGAGGATACCTATGGTTAACTTTGTCAAAGGCCTTTTGAAAATGTATTTAGCATACATCGACTACTCTACCTTTCATCATGCGATAATGTCACTCCAACAAGAAAGCTCAGAAGATTTGTTAGGTAGGAACTTTCTTTCCAGAATTCGTACTAGGCATCGCATAGTGAGGAAGTGGCTACCAAATATTTACATATCTGGTGCCAAATGATTTTTTCCGAGCACTGGCAAAAAAATGCTAGTCAGGCTACTACCGTCGCTCGTTGCCAGTCATCCGGAAGTATAACCTAGTGTAAGGTAGTTGCAAAACTATTGATGATTGCAAGGCTAACTATATTTGCGAGCGGTTGAAGAATAACCCGACGTATACCACCCGGCCAGCCGTCTCAGTTTTATCCAGCTGCGACAGAACTATGGTGACTATTTCCTGATTAAGCTCCAACGAGATAAAGAGAGGTGCCATGTGCTCGTGAGTTTCTAAACGGTTACCTGAATCACGCTGATAAACACTGCAAAAGAATGGATGCAAAGTATCGACTTTTACCTGTGCAGTCAAAGCCGTGTTGCCATCATCCAGCACTAACGTAGCTATTACTTCTCTTAAAGATCGTTTGGACTGAACATAGCCATAACGAGCTTTCAAGTTAATCTTTTCTTTTGTGGCAAGTCTGGATTCGATGTCCCTTTTAGCTTTTCTTTGCTGCGCAACATTTGACTTTTTGATCTTTATGTACTGCAGTCTAGATCTGTGAGTTCCAGAGAATCAGTAAGCCATCCAGCTACGGTCACGCCTTCTGATAGCCCTGCTAAGAGACACGCTCCATTGGTGGGGTTTCCTCGCGTTCTAAGTGGTTGTAGAGGAGCAAAATTTTCCTGTATTTGTAAAGGATGCCATCTAATAATTTTTCACCTTATTTTAAAACTATGTTCTAATTCTATTGGTTCCCAAATTAGATTCATTGCCTTTGTTTGTAGATTGACGATGTCCATTCGACTAAAGTTGCGGAACATCTTCACTCGGTGACTAGGGTGCACAGGGAATATGTTCGGCCGCATTTCGAATGTTTGTTCAGGCATGGTGTCCTCACAATGAAAAAATCCTTCGTCTTGAATGTCTACAGCTTCTCGCAACTCGCACGATTGAGGGTCAGCGAGGGAAGCCATACGCTGCACGCCTGATGTCTCTCGATCTTTTCTTCTTTAGGCGCCGTCGTTCAAGAGATAACCCAATTAAAACCTTCAAGGCATTGGAGGGTTTAATTGGCATGCCATTAAACAACTTCTTAACCTTACGTCCGGAGATGGACACGACGGACCATTTAATTAAAATTGAGAGGAAGCGATGTCGGCTGGACTCCAGGAAACACTTTTTCAGCCTTAAGGTGGTAAACTTCAGGAACATTCTCCCAGAAGAACTTATATCCTGCAGTTCCGTCTCGAGTTTGAGGCAGGGTTTGAACCGCAAATGGGGTGAGTTTTTTCCTGAATACGCTCCCTAATCGCTATACAAGCTTTGGTAGATCACATTTCAGCGTTATCCCGTAAATCAAGTAAATGCTAAAGTTTTATGTTTTTTTATACACGATTCTACTTAAGCTGATCTCTCACAGTTCTGGTGAAGAGAAACTGCTTTTTTCCAGCATCGGTTATAACGTGGTGCTTCCTAAATACAACCCGGATAATCTTTCAGCGTCGTGATAATCGAAGATTCCAAACAGACAATAAAACATTTGGCATGGGTGGGTGTTTCTCTGCAGCTTTTCATCGGAAGAAATTGTAGACGTTCCGAAAACCTTCAATCTTAATTCCCTTATACAAAGTAGTCGTGCGGCCTCACTTGGAGTACTGCGTTCAATCCTGGGCACTTTACCTAAAAAGGATATAGCATTTCTCGAAAGGGTCCAGCGCCTTGCGAATAGGATGGTTGAGGGTCAGGCAGGTAAAAACTATGAGGCTAGGCTCAAGGACCTCGGTTTGTTCTCACTAAATAGACGGCGGCTGCGAGGTGACCTAATAGAAGCCTTCAAGATTCTAAAGGGTCTTACGGATGATATTACTGGAATCCTTAAACTTGCCCCTAAAGCAGATACAAGGGGTAATTCCATGAAACTTCTTAAGAGTAGGCCCAGGTTGCTGGCACGTGATCACTTTTTTAGCAACCGTGTGGTCAACTTCTGGAACAAGCTTCCAGATTGTACAGTAAGCCTCCCAAATGTGTTGAACTTTAAAAGGGAATTAGACGTTAAATGGTCTATCATATTTCCGCACATTGTCTAATAAGAAACTTTATAGAAAAACAAAAAACGTTTTTTTACATTTTAATCATATCTGTCTAGGCCTGGAAAACCTGACAGCAAATTAGCCACATGCAGTCTATGACTGTGTTTCACTTTACCTCAACTAGGCTAGTGATTTCATACACCACACATTGTTCACGCATATTATTGCATTGTTTCCTGAATAGCTGACCTCTCACCGTGCTGGTGAAGAGAAACCTTACCTTACTTTCCAGATATTCGGAAACAAGAACGTGTGAAAAGTACGAACTGTATACTCGATATCGAAGTGCCGGGTGCTCAACCGCATACCGTCAAAGAAAATCTGGGCGCGTGAGTGGCTTTTAGCCACCTTCAGCCCTGTGCAACTTGATCTTGAACTTGAACAATGACCTTTAAATACTGGTTCACCTGGCGCCGGTTTGGATTGTTTTTACACGCTGGTACAATAGTTTATTACGGTATAAAAAGCTAAGAGCTTGTACAATCCGCAGGATAAATTGAGCGGTGGGTCGAAAAAGCAAAAAAAGAAATGTTTGGGTTTCCAAGGCCTTGTAGCGGGCCTCATTCGCGTTTAGCCTGCACTATCAATGGATTTTTGTGGCATTTGGACAGGTAGGGCGTCAACCCGGACACAGCTACCCACCACATCCTCCTGGACAAAGGTCAGTTGAAACTGCATGTATACGGACTTCCGATACTGGGATCTGGGAGAGCAGTGAAGCTCGCAGAGTTAGCGGGGTTGTGACGAAAATGCAAATGGCACAGAAAGAGAACTTACCGTTGCCATGAGCTAGTGAGTTTGGGAAAAAATGCGGTAGGCTTTGTAAAAACTGAAGATAGTGTTTACGGGGTACTTATGTCTTGGGAGTGGGAGATTTCATGGAGGTGAGAATCGAGGAGACCTTTGAATGAACCGAGAGAAGCGTGCCTGGAAGAGTGTTCGACTTACTGCAAAATCTCAGAGAAAAAGCTGTGTCGACATTCAAACCTGCTCTGTTGATGTAACAGTTTTAGCTCATGTCCTCGGAGGTTAGTGCTTGGAGAGGGAACGAATAAGGAGTTGCATGGATGGGAGGGGTCAGTCAAGATCCGATGGGTTAGTAACATGTCACCGCGGTGAAGACGGTAGGTAACGGAGAATATATCTAAACTGCGTAACCTTTCCTCGTAAGACATGTTGTGTATACCACGGACAAGCTTTGTCGCACGTCGCTGGGCTTTTGCATAGCCAAGGCTGCAAAGCCTGTACTGCGTACTCCAAGTGTGGACGGATGTAGACATTCAGCAGTGTCGGGAAGAGAAACCGGTCAAACCTGCCTAAAGCGCGGCAAAGTAAGCCAATGTTGCGATTGGCTACTGCTGCGGCTCGTTCGCATAGCGTGGTGCAGCCGAGATCGTACTGGATGATACCGAGATCCTTTTCTTGTCGAACACTCTGAAGTACTGTTGAGCCCAAACAGTAAGCGACCGGATCTGAGTGTCGGATGGGGAGAACGCTACACTTGGAGGTGTTAAATGGGAGATGATTTTTTAAAGACCAGGTGTGTAAACGATCTAAGTCATTTTGTAGGACGTGTGAATCCCTTGGCGATTTGAGTGAGCGCCAGATTTTGACATCGTCCGCAAATAAAAGGAACGGCGATTCAATGTTCTGGCCAATATCATTGATGAAAATGATGAAGAGTCGGGGACCAAGAACGGAGCCTTGTGGCAGACCGCACTTGATTGGGAAGCGGGTAGAATAGCAGTCACGCACACGAACACAGAGGGAGCGGTCGCGAAGAAAGTACTTCATCCAGGACAATAAGGATGATCCAACGCCGCAGGCAGCGAGTTTAAGTGAAAGAATGTCGTGGTCGACGCGGTCGAATGCCTTGGAGAAATCCAGAAATACTGCATCGACACCAATGCCTTCGTCCACAGATTTCGTCCAGGCATCCCGTGCGAAAAGCAAGTTGGAAGTGCATAAACAGTTGGCGCGAAATCCGTGTTGTTGTGTGATTAAAAGTCGATTTTTTCAATATATAAAACAAGGTGGTCAGAGATTATGCTCTCCATGACTTTAGAAATGACTGACAACAGCACAATGGGGCGATAAATTGCGGGTTCCGACCGGATACCGCCTTTAAAGATAGGCGTGATAACCCCATCTTTCCGAGCTTGAGGGACGGTGGAGGAGTCCATACAACGTTAAAAATATGTGGCAAGTAGATGAGATATGTGCAATGCGTCTACTTTCAGGATCTTGCGGTGGATGCCGTCGAGTCCTGATGAAGAGTATTGCCGTAGACATGAAATCTTCGTGTGGAACGCATCAGGGGTAAACATTATTTCCGGCATTTCCTGTACGTCATGTGAAGGAGAAAAAATAGGAGGAGTTTGTAAGATAAATAGGGTTGAAAATTGGGGCGTAGTGTTCAGATAACAGGTTTACAGCTTCCGAGGCTGTTGAGGTGAGACCATTTTCGCCGAGTAGGGATGGAATTCCAACTTTAACTACCCGTCTTTGATTCACAAATTGGAACAAACTTTTTGGGTTATCCAAGAACTTGTTACAGCTGTGCATTTCATACTGGCATTTGTCTTGGCGGCTGAGATATGTGCAACGATTGCGCAATGACTTATAATTGTCCCAGTCAATTCTATTTCGTCCTGTCTAGTAATACCGCCACGCCGCGTTTTGCTGTGCTATGACTTTGCGTGTTCGGCTGCGAAAGAATGATCTAGGGTTCTTCCGACGGAGGGGCTTTTCGTGGCTCGCAAGACGTAGCAGCGCCTGCCACTGAGTTAATAACGTGGCACATGCCAAATCGATCTGGTCAAACATTAAGAAATCCCATGAATTGGTCAGGACGAGTTGGCGGAACAAGCTTAGATCAGTAATCCAGCGGCTCTTAGGACGAGGTTCGTTGAAGTAATCCATGAAAGAGACAAACGTGAATGTCAAGACAACATGATCACTGTGGCCCAAGGGAGGGTTGGAGGAAAGTATTTCAATCATTAACTCTTCGTTGGTGATTATGAGATCCAGAAGGGATGGGATATTTGTGCCCCGAAACCGAGTAGCTTCGTGAACATGATTGTATAATGGATAGTGTTATGTTTCACAGTCACGGGAAAACTCTAGATTCGCAAAACAGACTGGTTCAGACGGAAGCACGAGTGATTTGAAATGGAAGTTTATTTGCTGAAGTACAAAAGCACCAATGGCAAGCTGAAAGAGGGAAAAGAGGTTTTATGTAAACTGTAAACTATTACATAATGAACATTCGGAGGTTACCCTCCTAACACCTCCCCTTTGAGTTCTTGCCTTGTATGAACGTTGCCTTGGGTCGATTTGCATGTGAACAACTGGTTGCCGGACACGATCAGTCCATCTTCGTGGAGTACAAAGATTTCGTAAATCAGGAGTTTCCGGAGAGGCGGCAACATTTGTAGACGGACGTAGTTCGAATGTGTCGAGGAGAATGTCAAGTGGAACATTGTCTCGAGGACTGTTCATCGTATGCACATTTGAGGGTAATAATTGATTGGCATGCCGAACCCAGACTGAAGACTGAACGTCGACATCGTAAGTTACATTACCGGAACGGCGTAGAATACGACCTTGTGTCCATTTCTCAACACCTCCACGATAATCCTTCGCAAGTACGACCTGACCAGGTGAAAACACTCGCTTTTTTGCATTGTGACGACGATTGAATCGTTTTTTGCATCGCAGTGTTCCTGGTGATAGTTTTTGGTGCAACTGGGTATATTGCATCAATTGGCAAACGTAACTTTCTGTTCATTAAAGCTTCCGCTGGAGAACAGTTATTCGGAACGTTTGGGTTTGGAGTTGCTCTATAGTTAATCAGGAATGTTTCTATGATTTCTGGTATGGTCTCCTCTCCCCTGAGTGTAGAGATGGCTCGCTTGAATGTGTCAACAAAACGTTCTGCCTGCCCGTTGGATTGCGGGTGATAAGGCGGTGAACGGATGTGTTGTATGTTGTTGAGTTGACAGAACTCGGCAAAATTGCGGAGGTGAAAGCAGTACCGTTATTTTACACCAAAATGTCTGGAACGCCGAAACGACTGAAAATATGACGAAGTTTCATGATGGTGGCTTCAGATGTTATACGGTCCATGGGAAATATTTCGGGCCATTTGCTGTAGGCATCGACAAGGATTAAGTACTGTTGACCATCTATTTGTCCTGCAAAGTCGATATGCAAACGTGACCAGGGAGATTGAGGTGGAGGCCAAGAAAACAAAACTGATTTGGGTGGAGATTTTGCTGACAATTGACACTTAGAACAATTGCGTACTAAATCTGAAATCTGCTGATCCAATCCAGGCCAATAAACATAACTTCGCGCTAGTGCCTTCATGCGATTAATACCTGGATGTCCGTTATGAAACTGAACCAAAACTTTTCGCTGCAATTGGGCGGGCACAACCACGCGATGAGCAAACAATATACAACCATTGACTTCTGACAAAGAACAACGGCGTTGGTAAAAAGGCATGAGTTGGGCAACAGGGCACTGTGACGGCCAATTGGTACGGATATGTTCGAGGACTCGTTGAAGTAGTGGATCATGGGCAGTAGCTTCACAAACCATGGCTGAAGTGACTGGAAGCGCCCGGATTGATGTAGTGAGCACACTGCTGACTTCTGATTCAAGAGTGATTGAAGCGATAACCGCATCTTCATGTGGTTCAGAATTTGCTGTATGAGCAAGAGAGACGCTATTGCACACAGAATTCAGAGGTAAATTCCACAAATTTAGTTTTTCCATCCAATCGAGACCAAGTAAGTTTAGCTGCACATGCTCTGTCAGATAACAAGTTCCGGTGAATTTTGTATCTCTGAAGGAGACGTCACAATTTAGCTCATCAGATATCTGTAGGGGATTTCCTGAAGCATCTTGAGCACAATGTTCAGTGGGGCATACGGAAGGTTTTCCGATAAGATCCCAAGTAGCATGTGAGATTATAGTTATGTCAGAGGCAGTATCCAACTGCAGGCGTACTGGCGTCTGATTTATACATACAGTGATGAATCGTCGGCGAGATTCGAAATCAACTTTAAAAGTAGCGTACACTGAGTTAGACTGAGGACGCTTTGAAAATGTAGATTTTTGTAAAATCCGTTTTCGCGGATGACGAATCTTCTTATCATCATTACTGTTCGGAGGACAGAATCCTTCCTTGTGACCTCTGCGATTGCATGTCTGGCATTGGTGCTTTTTAAATGAACAAAACCGTTTGAAATGCCATTCACCACACGACCAACATGGTGTTGGGGGCTTTTTGGATGTGAGAATGAGGTTTGTTTCACCTTCTGGACCAAAGTTGATGGCTGAGCTGATTGCTGCACCATCGCAGTATCGTGCTTAAGATTTAGCAGACGTTGACACTCAATGGTTAGATCTTGAACAGTCATATTAGGATTTTGGTCCAATTTGGACAGCAACCGCATACGGATGTCTGAATCATTCTGAGAGGAGAGACCAGCAACAAATATGAGGCATTTGAACTGATCTTCGGTCAGTGATTTCAACTGGAACCTTTCGCACTCTCGGTTGACGATTCCTGCATATGTGACATAGTCGTCGGTAGCTGTCTTGGATAACTTCAGACAGTTGTATCGAAGATTGAACAATGAAGCTTGGTCGCCGAATATTTCACGGAGCTGAGCTACCGTTTCCTCAAAGGTAAGATCTTTGGGTTGTTTCGGCAAGATAAAATTGGTAAAACGTTCATGTTCAACCGTGCTAAGCTTCCTAACCAGTAAACGTGCTTTCCAGGCTGGATCCTTGCTGCTGAGCTCATGCTGAAAGGTGTCCTCCCAGCGTTTGTACCAGGCATCGAATGTTTGTCCCGATGAAGGTTCGTAATGAAACTCAGTGATGGTAGCAGATACAGAATCTATTGTTTCAGACTGCACATGAGACGATCCAACCGTTGATATAGAGCTTAGACGTTGTGTGAGTAATTCGATCATGCGCATTTGACTTTGTTCAAACAGCGCCTGTTGATCGCGAAGAAGCTTTGTTACATCTTCTACTGGTATAGACATTGTATGTGGATTCAGTAATACCCCGTCGCCAAATTGTTATGTTTCACAGTCACGGGAAAACTCTAGATTCGCAAACAGACTGGTTCAGACGGAAGCACGAGTGATTTGAATGGAAGTTTATTGCTGAAGTACAAAAGCACCAATTGCAAGCTGAAAGAGGGAAAAGAGGTTTTATGTGAACTGTAAACTATTACATAATTA